>JACXGI010007989.1:0-35209 GCA_016801175.1 Esox masquinongy
CCTGTACCAGAATGATGGGAAGAAAAAAGTATGGAGAAGGCTTGGAACGGCTCATGATCCAAAGCATACCACATCATCTGTAAAACACGGGGCAGGCGGTGTGATGGCATGAGCATGCATGGCTTCCAATGGCACTGGGTCACTAGTGTTTAGTGATGATGTGACAGAAGACAAAAGCAGCCAGATGAATTCTGAAGTGCTCAGATTCAGCCAAATTATGCAATGTTGTTTGGATGGCGCTTCACATTACACATTGACAATGACCCAAAACATACTGCGAGAGCGACTGTAGGGATATTTTCATGAAATTGTGTTATTTCACATTAACCTGATGAAGAATAGACATTTATCCATGGCTCATTTTATTTTCCCATACAGTCTATTTGTCTTTGATTTTTCCACATTTAATTGTTAAGAGGTAGTGATGAACTGTACTTTTACTCTGGCTCCACTTTTATTCCCATGGTCAGTGCAATGAGTGGTTGTTGTTATGTCATATTGAGGACAGAAGGACCTGTGGCTTCTCCTTGACTCTCTTGGCCAAATCTTGGGAGAATGAGAGAAATCACGTCACCATCACGCCACCAATTTTCCCAACAGCGGTTTGGGGGGTGGATCCCTTAGGGTTGGTGGAAGATTGGAGAAGGATCCCTCTGGAAATTAGCATAATGGGAGGAGATAATATCATTGTACAGTGGATATAAAAAGTCTACACACCCCTGTTAAAATGCCAGGTTCTTGTGATGTAAAAGAATGAGACAAAGATAAATCATGTCAGAACTTTTTCCACCTTTAACGTGACCTATAACGTGAACAATTCAATTGAAAAACAAACTGAAATCTTTGAGGGGGAAAAATAAAAAATTCACAATAACCTGGTTGCATAAGTGTGCACACTCTTAAACTAATACTTTACTGAAGCACCTTTTGATTTTATTACAGCACTCAGTGTTTTTGGGTAGGAGTCTATTAGCATGGCACATCTTGACGTGGCAATATTTGCCCACTCTTCTTTGCAAAAGTGCTCCAAATCTGTCAGATTGCGAGGACATCTGTGCACAGCCCTCTTCAGATCACCCCACAGATGTTCAATTGGGTTCAGTTCTGGGCTCTGGCTGGGCCATTCCAAAACATTAATATTCTTCTGGTGAGGCCATGCTTTTGTGGATTTGGATGTGTGCTTTGGGTCGTTGTCGTGCTGAAAGGTGAACTTCCTCTTCATCTTCAGCTTTCTAACGGACGCCTGAAGGTTTAGTGCCAAAATTGCCTGGTATTTGGAACTGTTCATAATTCCCTCCACCCAGACTAAGGCCCCGGTTCCAGCTGAAGAAAACCAGCCCCAAAGCATGATGCTGCCACCACTATGCTTCACTGTGGGTATGGTGTCCTTTGGGTGATGTGCAGTGTTGTTTTGGTGCCAAACATACCTTTTGGAATTATGGCCAAAAAGTTCAACCTTGGTTTCATCAGACCATAACACATTTTCCCACGTGATTTTGGGGAACTTGATGTTTGTTTTTGCAAACTTCAGCCGGGCTTGGGTGTTTTTCTTTGTAAGAAGTCTTCCGTCTTGCCACCCTACCCCATAGCCTATTCATATGAAGAATACGGGAGATTGTTGCCACATGTAGCACACAGCCAGTACTTGCCAGAAATTCCTGCAGTTCCTTTAATGTTGCTGTAGGCCTCTTGGAAGCCTCCGTGACCAGTTTTCTTCTCGTCTTTTCATCAATTTTGGAGGGACGTCCAGTTCTTGGTAATGTCTCAGTTGTGCCATATTTTCTCCACTTGATGATGACTGTCTTCACTGTGTTCCATGGTATATCTAATGCTTTGGAAATTCTTTTGTACCCTTCTCTTGACTGATATCTTTCAACAATGAGATCCCTCTGTTGCTTTGGAAGCTCTCTGCGGACCATGGCTTTTGCTCTGAGATGCAACTAAGAAAATGTCAGGAAAATCCTACTAGAACAGCTGAACTTAATTTGTGATTAATCAGAGTCACTTTAAATGGCAGGTGTGTAATGACTTCTATTTAACATGAGTTTGAATGTGATTGGTTAATTCTGAACACAGCCACATCCCCAGTTATAAGAGGGTGTGCACACTTATGCAACCAGGTTATTGTAAGGTTTTTTATTTTTCCCCCTCGAAGATTTCAGTTTGTTTTTCAATTGAATTGTTCACATTATAGGTCACATTAAAAGTGGAAAAAGTTCTGACATGATTTATCTTTGTCTCATTCTTTTACATCACAAAAACCTGGCATTTTCACAGGGGTGTGTAGACTTTTTATACCCACTGTATAAAAGTGTGTTTCCGAGGTTTGAAAGTCAGTTGTTCTGCAGACCAACATGGGTTGGTTGCTCTGCAGATCAGCACGGCTTTATTACCTTAATAAAGTCTACTTTTGAATTCACAAACTCCTGAGTTGTTTGAAAATGTTGGCCGGAAAATGGGGAACAATTTTCCACAACACGACCCAGGAGTTTTTTAAAGAGAATGACTGGGATTAAGATGTACTATTTTCGACTCTGGCGGGGGCCCACTTCAAATAACATCTTTCCCAGGGGTGTTTTTAAAGTTTGAAGAGACTAGGGGCTTAGCCCAGACAGAGACCCACCGCACCCCAGGTGCAAAATACAGCTAGTTGCATTACTGACAAATTGCATGTTTTGGAAGAACACTTCATTCCATTTCAGTAACAACTCTATCATATTTTACTAATTGTTGTCTGTCTCTGTGTCTCTCCTGGTGTCTCCATCATATTTTACTTTTTGTTGTCTGTCTCTCTTTCCTTGTTTCTCTATCATATTGTACTATTTGCTGTCTGTCTCTGTCTTTCATGGTGTCTTCATCTATTTGTTGTCTGTCTCTCTCTTTGCTTGTGCCTCCATCATATTGCACTATTTGTGCAATAGTGGTGTCTAGCTAAACATTCACACTTGGCGTAATGTTAATGCATGACAAAATGATCTAATGTTGAAACACAATTTTATGACAGGTTAGTGTGTCCCAATCGGTCCCAATACTGGCATACAATGTCTGAAATTAACATTTTGGCTCACCTGCCAAGGGGACTCATAGATGAAAAAATCCACCAGCCAAGCATAATTTTTACTGGACAAAATAATAATTTCCTTTTCGTGTCATGTATACATTAATTTCAGTACATTTCATTGAGATAAGGTATTTTGTTGAATACAAACATTTTATTTCCAATGACAAATTAGTTGTTTCTGCTTTTATCTTTAACATACTGGCATACTGTTTTTTATGTATTGCAACAACGTCATCCCTTTACATCAGTCTCTCTTCCTTGTTAACTTAACATTACTTGACAATACTTATTTAACATAATTCCCTACTAACCTAATTACTCCTTCTCAATTAATCATTCTTTAAAACTGTTCATGAATCGCCTCCCAGATTTATAACACGATCCCTCTCAAAACCTAATGAACAAAAGCAAATTAACAACAATAATATAAAAATTCTGATTTTCTTTATATTAGAAAGGTTCTCTATGTTAACTTACTTAAGCTGTAACCATTTCTGAATGTGCTCCACCTTGTAATATTCTTTACCTTATATAATGTATTATTTAAATAGTCATTTGTTTAATTTATATTTTACCCCACATAATTTTCCCTTTGAAAATATAAACAATACACAGAACCCATGGGAGGCTTTTATTTTGAAGGCAAAATATGAAAATCTGAAGTCTTATTGTTGCTGTCGAATGTATATAACGTTTCACCGCAGACCTTTATTTCGAAGGCAAAATACGAAAACTATCGAGTTGTGAAAGTTAGCTAGCTAGCTTCTTACCTTGGCTGAATCTCAAATCGCATACTTGCATACTATATAGTATGCCAGATTAGTATGTGAGAAGATTAGTATGTCTCAAACCATAGTATGCTGAAAAGTATGCCAAAAGTTCTCAGATGGTCTAGTATTTCTGGTGGATTTTAGTACGCCTCCGTGCATGCTTTTTGGGGTAATTTCAACCACAACCACTTGCACGCAGAAAAAGATGAGGGGTTTCCACGATTCTCTCGTCTTTTTACTTGACGAAAAAGTCTGTTATCGTCACCTATATTCAGGGCTGGCCCTAGGAATAAACGACATAGGCAGTCGCCTAGGGCCCCCAAACTTTAGGGGGCCACAGTCCGCCTGTGAGCCCCGGACCAATAGGGAAGAGGTGGCCCCCAAATCAAATTTTGCTTAGGGCCCCCAAAAAGCTAGGGTCGGCCCTGCCTATATTGATACTTATTGCATCAATGTCATTCACGTTTGAAAGAAAAACGAACGTTGTGCCATGAAATTCAATAGCTTTGGCAGTGTAATGTTCGTCTTCAGTCTCGCTAGCAATTGCTCAATTCTTATGACTATTCCAAGTAGTAAGTATATACTAGTAGGCTTATTACTGGCTAATAAGCTGTTAAAACGGCCAGTGGCGAAACCCATACAGTTCATAGATGCTATTTATGGTGGAAGTAAACATCATAAGAAACGTTAGTCAGTTTAACACAATGCTTAATGGTGTCTAGCTAATTATTCAAACTTGGCATGAAGTTAATGCGCGACAAAATCTAATGTTGAGACGCAAGGTAGTCTTTATGACGGGGTACTCTGTCCCAGACGGTCCCAATACTGGCATACTAGCTTACTATGTACTAAACAGTACGTACTTTACCATCATCCGCGAAGTACGTACTTGTAGTATGTAGTATGCGATTTGAGATTCAACCCTTGAGTTGTTGCTTAGACAATGGCTACCTTTATATGAATGTGACAGCCACTTACTGACAGTTCAACACAAACGTGCGCATACACAGCCAGTTACTTTTCTCTTACCTCACTACCTAGTTTGATACTCTGAACGTGCAGGACGTATAGTTTCTCTGCTTTGATGCTCGTGCAATAGTAAACTGTGCACGGTTCATCGAATCTTTTCATGCTCTGCAGTAGCGGAGCTTAGCTTTCTCTCTCATGGGTGCGAACCTTAGCCGCAGCAGCTGCTTCTGCTGCTCAACAACTTAACTAAAGACGTTTCTCAAGGGCACATATATTTAATTTTTATAATGTATTGCTTTTCTCTCCTCTGAGTGGCAACGCTGGCTACACTCCATGGTCCAGATTAGTCATCATTCAATACATTATTGAATCATAAAAAATAAAGACGTTTATCACTTCAATGTCAACTAAATAGTATGTAGCAAATTAGTCATAACATATTTTTTTTATGCTTGCTGTAATTTTTTCAACCATAAGATAAACTTCTTGGGGGCCCCTGTGATTGAGGAGGGTATATCTGCAGACTGCAAGTCGGGGGCATAACTTAATATGGGGGTTCCTTAATATTAAGTTACGCCCATTGACGGTTTACTTTGGTGTGGTGTTTTTAATTTAGTGCATGCGTTTATGAAGGAAGAATTACAGGGTCAATGACGTAGATTTCGGTAAGTGCTTCCATATCACAAACTCTAGCTATATATTTAGGGATAGTTAACATGTTCACTAAGATCGCTTATCTACTAAATTCTTTGTATCTGAGATTCGAATAGCTTGCCAGTGACAGAACCCAGAAAACACGACAACCCTTATAGCTACGTTTAACGATAGCTAGCTACGCGACGAGGTAGGCTACTTGTTAGCCAGCTCTAGACAATTAGGGTACGTTATAACTAACTAAAGATGCATGATGCACCTGTCACTATATGCAAGCAGGCAATATCCAATTATTTTTTAGCTTCATATACATTATGTTGTCATTATTTAGAAATGTAAACAATATAATCAATCAAATTTATTTATAAAGCCCTTTTTACATCAGCAGTTGTCACAAAGTGCTTTTACAAAACACCCGGCCTTAAACCCCAAGGAGCAAACAACAGTAGTGTTGAATTACAGTGGCTAGGAAAAACTCCCTAAGAGGCCAAAATTTAGGAAGAAACCTAGAGAGGACCCAGGCTCAGAGGGGTGGCCAGTCCTCTTCTGGCTGTGCCGGGTGAACATATTAAAAGTACAAATTGTAATAATTAATAAATGCATGTGGGCTGAGTCCAGAGTCTATTTAAACTTAGTCCAGGTCGGAAGAATGACCAGATGGACAGGGACAACACGGTGAGGGGGAGGTGTCAGCACAGTGGCAGCTGAAATCGTCAGGTATTGTCTTGATCTGTAACACAACCAGGAGGACTTTGGACAGGGACAGCAACGGTTCTTTCAAGCCTGGTACTCCTCAGGTGTGGGCCAAGACCTCATGTCCTCCTAGGTTAAAACAGTAGGAGACAGGGAAAATTTAGAAAATGCATTCCTTAGATCTACAGGGATTTATAGTGGAGAAGGAGAACTGGCCCTACTTCCCCAGCACAATAGTATAGCAGCATAAGACCTTGGGTCTGAGACAGGGGGGTCCAGTGACACTATGGCCCTATCCGGGGGAGGCCCCGGACAGGGCCCAACAGGCAGGAAATCAATCCACCCACAAAATACTAATTTGTCATGGCCATCTTCTATGCAGTGGTGTGAAAAGTAAAAAGTAGAAGTATTTGGCTGTGTTCACCAGTTTTGGGAAGTTGCTAAGGATGAGCTAAATTACCTAACAGAGTTCATAACTAAACAATGACCTTAATTGATCATTTACACTCTTCCTTTTTATTTTATTGATCACTGGTTAGTTTTGAACTCCCTTTACCTGGTTACTTAGATCTTAATTATATACTTCCCTAAAGTGGTGAACACAGCCGAACCCAGTTGAGTACTTTTATTTTGTATACCTCTACTTCTATGTGATTGTTGTGATCTTTCATTTCAGTTGCCAAGATGCGTTGTTGACCTGGGGGATGCTGTTGCCTGGGTAAATGCCAACATGGGCCTCTTCTGAGACCGGGTACAAGTCCTCACCCCTGAATGATGAGGAAATACTGGGTGCTGTGCAGATGTGAGAGGCTTCAACTCTAGAGGAAGAACAAGAAGCTCTCTCCCCATTCATGTTTTTGTTTAATTATTTTGAAGACACTGAAACATTCATGGATGAAATAGACAAAAGAGGACTTTTGATAATTTTGAGCTTCTCTGTTAATTTCCACACCACAAAAATTACAAGATCCAGAAAACAATATAGTTTGACAAGACAAAGAGACAAGAAACATCAGTTGTTTAGCAAGAGTAAACTGGACAGTGTTTTGGAAGTGTTCACCTGGCCATACAACATGATAGGATGAAACCAAAGTCTACAGAATCTGGGCAAAGCTGAATACACAGTACATAAAGAAACAATTTAGTTTTGTCAGTGTTGGAATGTAATGTTTTGAATATTTGATTGGGTGATTAAATGTTTAATTGTCTAACTGGCATATCATTTAATTTTGTATTTTTAGGTTATGCCATTAACTTCATGCTTTTGGACTACATTAATTGACTTTCAGTAATGTCTGTTATGCTCTTTTGGACCTGTTCTACTTGTAATTTATGTTATTGAATCAACTTTTAGGATAAGGGTTAAATTAGACTTCAGATAATCAATTCCAAGACAAGTAACACTTTTATTCCTCCCAACAATGTTTTAACTCCATAACCATGTCATTACTCTAGAATTAAAAATGTGCTTGTTCCAGGCACCCCTGGAAAAATTAATATTTCTGTAAACAGATGTTGACCTGACCTGTACATGATGCAAATTGAAACTTGCCACCTTTCTGCAACAGGCTATAGAAAATTCAACACTTCCAGTTACCAATTTCAACTTTCTAGAACAATGCTGTTAAATTGAACAGTGCAAGTCAAAGGAAGGAGAAACCATTACAATGATTTGTATGAAAACTGGTCAGATCTACACAGCAGAACCGACAGGTCTCGGCAAAGGACCTTCAGAACAGTTTAGCTGACACTGAAGTTGTTGCTCACAGGTCCACCGCACAATGTACCTTACACAGCATGTTCACATTTGTGTAATATGTTGAATCTATGGAAAATGCACAAACGGTAATCCTGTATAAACTTGTGCAAAAGGGAGGCCTGTTTCACTTTGTAACAAGTAGAGCTCAGATCAAATATATTGTAACTGCAATAAGCAGCATTCTCAACCATCAACCTCCTAATGATGGCCTTCTACTGTATCACATATAACCAAGCAATGGCTATGCAAAGGAAAACTGACCATGGCAGGCATAGTGAGTATGACTGTGCATGTGTATGTATGCATGTGTCTTACAACTGCACTCAGCAGCTTTCTAAACCACCAGTGTCTCATTGTTGACTGTAAAACATTTAAAACTATTTTTAGAGGCACTTCAGTGTTCAAATTAATATATTTCAGTTTTATGTTATCAAACAATTTTAATCGTGAAACAATATACAATTAAATGGTATTGGAAAATACCATTTAATTTTACATAATTGGTACAAGCATAATCAGACTAGAGCGCTTTTTCAACATGTAGTCAAAGCAAATACACTTCTATATCAATGCTTGAACCTAGTGTTATATCTTGACAAAAGATATTGAATGAAATTACATGGACTTTGAAATAAAGTTGTAACGTTAGTAAACTCTACTTCCTCCATTAGCACACTCAACATAATGATGTCATACCCATACATGACACCTAGCGTCGAACCGTGTGTCATACCAGGATGTCCCCAAACTGACCAATGGCGAACATCAGTGGGCGTAACTTAATATTCAGGAACCCCCATTTAAACTGACCATTGGCGACCATCAGTGGGCGTAACTTAATATTAAGTGGGCGTAACTTAATATTCAGGAACCCCCATATTACGTAACGCCCTGGTCTGCAGATATACCTTATTGCTGTGATTGGCTGCCATGGGTGCAGCGCACCCATCGCACCCATTAAAGCTCCGCCTCTGATGCTCTGCTCTTTCATTTGTTTTCTGCCCGCGCGCTGTGATGCTCTGCTCTTTCATTTTTTTTCTGCCGGCGGGCTGTCTCTGGACATTTTATTTCGCTTCTCCAGTGTTGGGGTTAGCTGTTTATGGAGATAGAATTGCTTCTAAATTATTGCAAAGGTGCAGATCACAATTTACAAATGTATATTACAATGTGTAAAGAGAAAATACAATTTACAAATGAATGTAACATGCATAAACAAATGTCTCATGATCTGCAAATACAAAACACGATCCACATATATTTCACTGCCCATAAATAAACTCCATTCTACAAACATGATTTGCGATTATCCCTCACACCTTTGAACAGTAGATTCACTATTTGCGGATCACATTATGTTTGTGGATTGGTTCCTATTTGTTTGTAACATTTTGACTTAAGTTTTGCGATGTTAGATACAACATAAAAATTTACAATTGCACAAATTCTACAAACAAATACATCATGATCTGCAAATAGGAAACGCGGTCCACAAATGTAATTCAGAATCTTCAAACAAACACGTTTAAAATTCACAAACACATACATTACGATCTGTAAATATGAAACACGATCCGCAGTCGGAATTCACAATTTGCAAACTATTTTCATCAGATGAAGAGGTATTTGTGAGTGTCTTTTGAGTTTGTGGAACGTATCGTATTTTTGGATAGCAAACTGTGTTTGTGAATTGGTTCCTGTCTGTTTACAGACTTTTGACGCAAACATTCTGCCTTAGATTTGCAAAAACGATTTGTACTTCTAAACCAGAGGATAATAGGGTTTTCTCTTTGCTTGCTTTCGTTACATCATCTTGGCCTGTGCTCCAGCCAATCAGGCACTTGCCTTTAGTCTTACGTCAGGTCTTGGTTCGAGAGCTGCGAAGTGTGATATTTCCTGAAGTCCTGGTGAAAATAGCAACTATGCAGAAAACTGGTAAGCTGTTTATAAAACAGTTATTGGAAGAAATGGCTTGATATCTACTGTAACCAACTAACTATTTGTACGCATCACTCAGATAATTGTTTGTTTTGTCTGACTAAAATCTAGCGTTGTATAGTTAACCGGGTATAGGCTTCATTACTAAATAGAGTAGAGACACTGTAGTGACACACGTGTCACTCTCAGCCGGATTTATTTATCCTTGTCAAAGTAGTTTGTTAGCTAGCCAGCTAGCCAGCTATCCAGCCAGCCATCCTATGTTGTGATAGTTTCACTTGTAGCTCTCGCATAGTCATTTCATTGTTTCTTTGCCTAGATGATAAAGACAACTGCTCCTGGTTAAGCTCTATGTTGCACAACTACTTCCGCCGAAGTTCAGACAACATGGAATGATGTCCTGACGCCTCAGCATTCTTCTTGACACTCTAGTATCTACAGTGTGTTCAGTCTTCAAGCAAATACTACAAAATTCAGGCTTTCCAATGTGCATGTATCCATATTAAATAAACGTGCCAGCATAATTTGGACCACCGCATGACGTAGCTGATTTTGATAGATTTATATAACATACTGATTGTAGAGTACCCGTGTGGTTACGTTGTTTAAAATACACCTAATGACGTTTACAGTATGCAGGGTTTTCAGTGTAGTAGGCTATATACAACATTTACCAGAGTTAAGGACTGTTGTTAGGCACTCTGCAAAGTATAGGCATACAAAGGTATATGGTCTGATAAACCACAGCTCTGCCTTTTTTCTGTACCACCTGTTGATACTGTGATAAGTTTCATATGACACATCTGTTCTATACTATTATATATATTTTCTATAACCTCTTTATACGCTGTTTGTGCTCTGAATGTTGATAAAACTGTAAATATAGTATTCAAGTTTTCTTGTCTGTGTCAATTTTGTTCATACCCATTACCACTTCATGTGAAATTAAAAGTCTGAATAAATTTGTAATTATCTAGTTTTGTTTTGCCCATGTTTTCTTAATTGATAACATACAAAAAACTCAAACTTAAAGTCAGAAGTGTTTGATATGCTGTGGTTTTTTGTCATATTTATAATTTATATTTTAGAAATGATACCCATGATGTACATTTTGATTGTATGTGGTTAATATAACCATGCTGTTTAATGGGTCAAATGAGCTAAAACCTTTGCCATCACACTAAATATGCTGATGCTGTGTATAATCAAGAGGTCTAAGGTAAGGTTAGGAAAATAATGTGTACATTCTCTATTGTCTCTGGCCATTAATTTCATGGCTACTTCTGAAGATATTGTGGTAGCATGCTACCTTTTACCTTTCATTTCTGTCACAGTAACATTTGGAGAAAAAAAATGAATGACGATAATTATTTTCACTGACAGGACAGTAGACTAATATGTTACAATTTGGCAACAAATGAGTAGTGCATTTGTTGCAAAATTGCACACACACATGCACCCAGAGAAGTAGTACCACTCCTGGCCAGGTCTTCAGCTAACAAAGGTGAATCTGTAGACCATTTATCCAAGACCAAGGTAGAAACGTTTTTCAGTACATACCACATGTATGTTTTCATAAATGGCCCTGCCTTCGCCACCCTACAAATTCAGAGACAAAGTTTCATCTGTAGCACATCCACTTGCTATGCTGCTTTTTTCATGCTACTTGTTTCAACCAGGAAATATTAACAGCCCTGCCAAAACTTTGGTGTCACTTAGAAATGTCCTCGTTTTCCATGACAACATACATGAAATTAGTCTGAATAGGAAATATAGCATAATGAATAATAAATATAGTAATTGACAAGGTTAGAAAATATTTTTAATTGAAATAATAATTGGGTCCTTCAAACATTGCTTTTGTCAAAGAACCCTTCATTTACATATCTTTGACATTCTAGTTGTCAATTTGTTCAGGTAATCTGAAGAGAGTTCACCCCATGCTTCCTGAAGTTGGATTGACTTGATGGGCACTTACATATCATACGGACAAGCTGCTCCCACAACAACTCAATAGTGTTGAGATCCGGTGAGTGTGCTGGTCTCTCCATTATAGACAGAATAGCAGCTCACTGCTTCTTCCCTAAATACTTCATAGTTTGGAGCTATGCTTTGGGTCATTATCCTGTTGTAGGAGGAAATTGGCTCCATGGAGTGATAGCCTTCCTCCTACAAATCTCTTATTAGACTAGCACGAAAGCACCCCCAGACCTTCACATTGCCTCCACCATGCTTGACAGATTGGCATCATGCACTCCTCAAGCATCTTTTCATTTGCTCAGCTTCTCACTAATGTTCTTCTTTCTGATCCGAACACCTCAAACTTAGATTGGTCTGTCCATAACACTTTTTTCCAATCATCTTCTGTCCAGTGTCTGTGTTCTTTTGCTCACCTTATTCTTTTCTTTTTACTGGCCAGTCTGAGATATTGCTTGCAACTCTGCCTAGAAGGCCAGCATCCCAGAGTCGCCTCTTCACTGTTGACATTGAGACTTGTGTTTTGCAGGTACTATATAATGAAGATGCCAGTTGAGGACATTGTGAGGCACCTGTTTCTGAACTAGACACTCTAATGTATTTGTCCTCTTGCACAGTTGTGCACCGGGGCCTCCCACTCTTTCCATTCTGATTAGAGACATTTTGTGCTGTTCTGTGAAGGGAGTAGTACACAGCGTTGTACGAGATCTTCAGTTTCTTGGCAATTTCTCGCATGGAATAGCCTTAATTTCTCATAACAACAAATGGCAAAAGGGTTTTCTAATGATCAATTAGCCTTTTAAAATGATAAACTTGGATTAGCAAACAACATGCCATTGGAACACAGGTCTGATTGTTGCTGATAATGGGCCTATTGTATGCCTATTTACATATTCCATTAAAAATCTGTTGTTTCCGGCTCCAATAGTCATTTACAACATAAACAATGTTTTCACTCTATTTCTGATCAATTTGATGTTATTTTAATGGACAAAAATATTTTCTTTTCTTTTGAAAACAAAGACATTTCTCAGTGATTCCAAACTTTTGAACGGTAGTGTAATCACCTGTGAATTCACCTTGATTGAACTTGCAGGTGCCTAAACCCATCACAAGCAGTTGCTAGAGCGAGTCAGCAAGGCACACCTAGTCTAAGCCCCCAGTTAAACCTCAGCTTCTGCCTTAGGTTTTGTCTTCAGCAAGTGAAATTCATGCTCAATCAGGTTGAGATCAGGTGATTGACTTGGCCATTGCAGAATATATCACTTTTTTGCTTGGGTTGCTTTCGCAGTATGTTTTGGATCATTATCCATCTGTAAAGTGAAGCGCTGTCCAATCAACTTCGCTGAATTTGGCTGAATCTGAGCAGACAATATATCCCTATACACTTCAGAATTCATCCGGCTGCTTCTGTCACATCATCAATAAACACTAGTGATCCAGTGCCACTGGAAGCCAAGCCTTCTCCATACTTTTTTCTTCCCATCATTCTGTCACAGGTTGATCTTAGTTTCATCTGTCCAAAGAATGCTGTTCCAGAATTAAGCTGGCTTTTTTAGATGTTTTTTTGGCAAAGTCTATTCTGGCCTTTCTATTCTTGAGGCTTATGAATGCTTTGCAACTTGTGGTGAACCCTCTGTATTTGCTCTTGTGAAGTCTTCCCTTTATGGTAGACTTGGATAATGTTATGCCTACCTCCTGGAGTGTTCTTCACTGGGCTGGATGTTGTGAAGGGGTTTTTCTTTACCATAGAAAGGATCCTACGATCATCCACCACTGTTGTCTAGACACTCTAATGTATTTGTCCTCTTGCTCAGTTGTACACCGGGGCCTCCCACTCTTTCTATTCTGATTAGAGACATTATCCACCACAAATGAGTCTATTTTGAATTAATTTCGAGCATATTTTATTTAATCTCTAAAAAATGACAGCAGCACAAACGAAAATGTTAACAGCATAAACCAGCACAAATGAATGAGCCTATTTTGCCGCAGTTTTGCATTGGGTGGAGGACCAAATTCACGCAGGTAGCCAAATGGCATTTTATGTGGAACACTAGTTTTCTCTAGTTTTTCTTTCACTAGTTTTTACTCAATAGTTGGAATTGCCTAATATTTATCTGTTTCACTTAATAGTTGCCATGTGAATTTACACTGTCCTGATGTGACTTCCAGTCTAGCCCGAAGGTTGTTGCCAGACACCTCCTGCTCATCTGCACAATCCTCTGGATTGTCACCCTCTTCCTCATGCTGAGGATGGTCCTCCACCTCCAAGATGTCGTCCATAGAGAGACAAAGGTTGTGGAGAATGCAGCAGGCAGCAACTCCCTTGGGCACAAACAGAGGATGCACTTGCAGAGCCCTCAGAAAGATGGATCTCCAGTAGGTTTTCAGCATGCCAAACGTACGCTGGATTATGAACTTTGCCTTGGCCTGGTGGCCATTGAACCAGGCCTCATGGTGTAGAAATGCTTTACAGCTACATTATTTGGTAGTGTTGTTATTTACTGTGTTATTTATGTCCACTACCAAGATCTGTTTTAATCATGTCTAAGTCTTTGATCTGTGTTGAAAACAAATTCCATCATTTACATTGAGGAAGACAAGTGCCAACATGAGGTAGCCTTGCCATCCTCCGTTTCATTCTGGCTCTCTGGATCAGGTGCCTTTGCTCAGCTGCCTCATATACAGTGGATATAAAAAGTCTACACACTCCTGTTAAAATGCCAGGTTCTTGTGATGTAAAAGAATGAGACAAAGATAAATCATGTCAGAACTTTTTCCACCTTTAATGTGACCTATAACGTGAACAATTCAATTGAAAAACAAACTCAAATCTTTGAGGGGGAAAAATAAAAAACTCACAAAAACCTGGTTGCATAAGTGTGCACACCCTTAAACTAATACTTTGTTGAAGCACCTTTTGATTTTATTACAGCACTCAGTCTTTTTGGGTAGGAGTCTATTAGCATGGCACATCTTGACGTGGCAGTATTTGCCCACTCTTATTTGCAAAAGCGCTCCAAATCTGTCAGATTGCGAGGACATCTCCTGTGCACAGCCCTCTTCAGATCACCCCACAGATGTTCAATTGGATTCAGGTCTGGGCTCTGGCTGGGCCATTCCAAAACATTAATCTTCTTCTGGTGAAGCCATGCTTTTGTGGATTTGGATGTGTGCTATGGGTCGTTGTCGTGCTGAAAGGTGAACTTCCTCTTCATCTTCAGCTTTCTAACGGACGCCTGAAGGTTTAGTGACAAAATTGTCTGGTATTTGGAACTGTTCATAATTCCCTCCACCCAGACTAAGGCCCCGGTTCCAGCTGAAGAAAACCAGCCCCAAAGCATGATGCTGCCACCACCATGCTTCACTGTGGGTATGGTGTTCTTTGGGTGATGTGCAGGGTTGTATTTGCGCCAAACATACCTTTTGGAATTATAGCCAAAAATTTCAGCCTTGGTTTCATCAGACCATAACACATTTTCCCACGTGCTTTTGGGAGACTTGATGTTTGTTTTTGCAAACTTCAGCCGGGCATGGATGTCTTTCTTTGTAAGAAAAGGCCGTCTTGCCACCCTACCCCATAGCCTATTCATATGAAGAATAAGGGAGATTGTTGTCACATGTAGCACACAGCCAGTACTTGCCAGAAATTCCTGCAGTTCCTTTAATGTTGCTGTAGGTCTCTTGGAAGCCTCCCTGACCAGTTTTCTTCTCGTCTTTTCATCAATTTTGGAGGGACGTCCAGTTCTTGGTAATGTCTCTGTTGTGCCATATTTTCTCCACTTGATGATGACTGTCTTCACTGTGTTCCATGTTATATCTAATGCTTTGGAAATTCTTTTGTACTTTTTTCCTGACTGATATCTTTCAACAATGAGATCCCTCTGATGCTTTGGAAGCTCTATTTCATCCCCTGATGATTTTGTATGTTTGCCCACTGACAAAGAAATTATCATTTTATAATTTTAATGGTAGGTTTATTTGAACAGTGAGAGACAGAATAACAACAAAAAAATCCAGAAAAATGCATATCACAAACGTTATAAATTGATTTGCATTTTAATGAGTGAAATAAGTATTTGATCCCCTCTCAATCAGAAAGATTTCTGGCTCCCAGGTGTCTTTAATACAGGTAACGAGCTGAGATTAGGAGCACACTCTTAAAGGGAGTGCTCCTAATCTCAGCTTGTTACCTGTATAAAAGACACCTGTCCACAATAGCAATCAATCAATCAGATTCCAAACTCTCCACCATGGCCAAGACCAAAGAGCTGTCCAAGGATGTAAGGGACAAGATTGTAGATCTACACAAGGCTGGAATGGGCTACTAGACCATCGCCAAGCAGCTTGGTGAGAAGGTGACAACAGTTGGTGCGATTATTTGCAAATGGAAGAAACACAAAAGAACTGTCAATCTCCCTCGGTCTGGGGCTCCATGCAAGATCTCACCTCGTGGAGTTGCAATGATCATGAGAACGGTGAGGAATCCGCCCAGAACTACACGGGAGGATCTTGTGATCTCAAGGCAGCTGGGACCGTAGTCACCAAGAAAACAATTGGTAACACACTACGCCGTGAAGGACTGAAATCCTGCAGCGCCCGCAAGGTCCCCCTGCTCAAGAAAGCACATGTACAGGCCTGTCTGAAGTTTGCCAGTGAACATCTGAATGATTCAGAGGAGAACTGGGTGAAAGTGTTGTGGTCAGATGAGACCAAAATCGAGCTCTTTGGCATCAACTCAACTCGCTGTGTTTGGAGGAGGAGGAATGCTGCCTATGACCCCAAGAACACCATCCCCACTGTCAAACATGGAGGTGGAAACATTATGCTTTGGGGGTGTTTTTCTGCTAAGGGGACAGGGCAAATTCACCGCATCAAGAAGGACGATGGACGGGGCCATGTACCGTCAAATCTTGGGTGAGATCCTCCTTCCCTCAGCCAGGGCAGTGAAAATGGGTCGTGGATGGGTATTCCAGCATGACAATGACCCAAAACACACAGCTAAGGCAACAAAGGAGTGGCTCAAGAAGAAGCACATTAAGGTCCTGGAGTGGCCTAGCCAGTCTCCAGACCTTAATCCCATAGAACATCTGTGGAGGGAGCTGAAGGTTCGAGTTGCCAAACGTCTGTCTCGAAACCTTAATGACTTGGAGAAGATCTGCAAAGAGGAGTGGGACAAAATCCCTCCTGAGATATGTGCAAACCTGGTGGCCAACTACAAGAAACGTCTGACCTCTGTGATTGCCAACAAGGGTTTTGCCACCAAGTACTAAGTCATGTTTTGCAGAGGGGTCGAATACTTATTTCACTCATTAAAATGCAAATCAATTTACAACATTTTTTACATGCGTTTTTCTGACTGATCATTTCTTTGTCAGTGGGCAAACGTACAAAATCAGCAGGGGATCAAATGGTTTTTTCCCTCACTGTATGTATATATGCAGTGGTCTCTTAATTTTTTCCACAGCTATATATATATATATATATATATATATATATATATATACAGGTGCTGGTCATAAAATTAGAATATCATCAAAAATTTGATTTGTTTCAGTAATTCCATTCAAAAAGTGAAACCTGTATAATGTATACATTCATTCCACACAGACTGATATATTTCAAGCGTTTATTCCTTTTAATTTTGATGATTATAACTGACAACTAATGAAAGTCCCAAATTCAGTATCTCCGAAAATAGTGACAGCAGAGGCCTATATATATATATATATTATTTAGACCACTGCACCTTTTTCTTTCCTTTCCAAAAAAAGTCAAAAATTAAGGTTTTGAGTGAGGAAAAGAAGGGTTAAAATTAAGAGACCACTGCAAATTAAATGCTTCTGTTCCTCACTCAAAACTTTCCTTTTCAACTTTTTTGGAAAGGAAAGAAAAGGGTGCGGTGGTCTCTTAATTTTTCTCTGTTGGTCAGCTGTTTTTTGAGGATCAGTTTGGCTTCAACCAATACTGATCGGCCTTTCCAACGCAAAGGGAGTCTTAGGACACCTACCTACGAACTTGTACCTACGAGCATCACAGGTAAGCAGTACTAAGGTTTCTTCCGTCCAATTTCTACATAGCTTGTAGTTAAGTTCCTATGATTCAGTGTCAGTTCATTACGTTCTATGAATATTATATATACCCCCCGCCCTCCACCCCCACCCGGGTTGTTGCTGTACAATGAGAGTTTGTTAAAATACTAACTACAAAATGTTGTGCAATTACTACAGACATTCCAGGCCACATACAGCCATCATGAATAGTATGGACAGAACACAGCTGTGAAATAGTACATGCCAGACCATAATATTTAATGAATATTTTTGACCTAAATCACTTCATTAAATTTTGCAGCTCAGAAGGATATTCTGTGCAAGGGTATAGTGTGTCCTTGTCATTTTCACACATGTATTTTACTTAACGCCTAAATGCATGGTAGCCTACTGGTGTAATGTCGTTATGCAGCCTAAAAAAAACAACTATGGACTTTTATTTTGAAAATGAAATCCGGAATGGGGTCCAACTTATTGTTGCTAGCTTCAAATTTCGAAGAGCTACGTTCGGTTCATATCTTTGCAGATGCCAGATTAATGACAAAAGTTTGTATGTAGAATAACGATTTGTAAACAAATAAATGGAGACGTAAAGTAAGAATTTAACGTGTGAAACGTCGTAAAAGGATGTTTGTACGTTCAGAGATCTAATTTCACGCTTACGTTTCATGTTTTACGTCTGACCTTTTTTACGTTCATACCAATTTACGAATGTATTTTCTTACGATCCCAACAATACGTACGCTTAACCTTTTGGCAGATATTTAACTCCATAGGAAACATTGACAGATTTCCGCATGTGTCGTTCCGGGTTCTTTACTCGGAAAACGAGCATAGTAAACGTATGCGGGAAATGGGAGGGGCGTTCGAACGGGGTGCGTTCATTTGTTTCATGTAGGGCAGCACTTTACCTGGCTAAATTAACCTCTCCCTGGGCTCGAATTGCTGAAGAGCCAACGTATGGACGGACAGATTCCTAGCAGGATTGCTAGCTATACAGTCAGGTGAGTGCCGAATAATTACTTAATGATTGTTGCTGGAAAAAAGTAGCTTAGCAAGGTAACGTCATAATGTTAAAGTAGCCAACTAATGTTAACCGATAGCTGCGCATAGCTACCTAACTACGTTTATTAGCGAATTGCTTAGCCATGTAAATGACATAACCATTTGAACCAAGCCAACTTATGACGTTACTGAATGGATAGTAATTGTTTTGTAGCCAACGTCAATGTACGTTTTTTTGTTTTATAACAGTTTCAACGTAATATAGGCCTCCATGTGTATATGCAATGATTTGTTCTTTAAATTAATTTTGATTGTGTGCGTTTGCACTAGTGCGCAAAGTTGCATTAGTGTGTACTGTTCAGCAGGGCTGCCCAGCCCTGTACCTGGAGATCTACTGTCCTGTAGGTTTTCTCCAACTCTAATTTAGCACACCTAATTCTAGTAACTAGCTGGATGAAAAGCTTAATCAGGTTAGTCACAAATGGGGTTGAAGAGAACCTACAGGACAGTGGATCTCCAGGAACAGGGTGGGCAGCGCTGGTGTACAGTAAGACAGGTTTGTGTACCTTAGCAACCAGCATGAAGGGTAAAGTAAGCTTCAGAATGTTGGAAAACCAATTGACTTAAATGTGTTTTGCTTGAAACTAGCATGCTATTTTTTTGGTATTAAAACATATGTTCTAACTGGCTACATAAATAATGACAGCATGTTTAGCTAAATAGCTGCTATAGGCAGATAGTCAGTGGCATAGAGAAGCAGGCTGGATAGCTTTCGTGTGAGCTGCTATAACACCAGTAGCAATACGAGTGCTGGTAGCAATAAAACTAATACCTGTGTTATAGTTAGGAAATGCAGTTCCTTCTATAATTATTGAGACAAAGTCAACACTTGTATTTTGGCTGTACATTCACCATACCAAATGTATACAACCTCTAAAGAATCTTGTCTACCTCCCAGTTACAGGTGACTTGCACAATGCGCTGGAGTTAAGGAGACTGGTGTTCTTCGTCCCTGGGCCTGTGTCCCTAAGCCACACCCCCTGTCTGCACTCCCAGAACCCACCATGAACACATCCCTGTCTTCATATTCAGAAACAGGTCATTGGTCAAAATACAGGCTCCATCACAATACTTTAAGCATGCATCCCTCTTCTGTTTACTGTAGTGATCAGTGGTAGTTTAAACAGGCCTCCTGTTACTATTAGTAAAGCGATCATTGATTTGGATGTGTCGAGAATACACAGACGTTTCACATAAGCAGAGTTCAGATATGTTTGGTAACGTATTTTAAAGTGACAGCAGAGGCCTTTTTCAATCTGCTGTCACTTTAAAATACATTACTAAACATATCTGAACTGTGCTTATGTGAAGGCTCGTGTGTGTGTTCAATGACAGGCTGGCAGAGGAGAGCTGCAGGTCTAGACAAACCAGCAGAATAGAACCCTGGAAACATGGGAGAGGGCCTCAAACACACTCAGTGCTGGAGATAACCCTATGAATGGCAGACAAGGTGATTTGAGAAACGTGTAAAGTCAGTATGTCTGGCATACCAATAAATATGCACTATATATACACATCACATTAGTAATTTAACAGACACTTATCAGATGAGTAGTCAAAACTCAGGCTCAGTCATATTGTTACACCCTCTCTCACTCTGCCTCCTGTGTTTGTGCTTTTATTTGCAGATTGGGGACAGGTGGAGCTGATTGGGTCGTTAAGGTGACAGGTTACACCTGAGTTTGGGACCAACTAGAACATAAAAGTTCCTGGTGCCTAGTCCTGGCTGTCTCTCCCCCCCAGAAGGACAATGTTGCTTTGTGATTTCTTTGATTGTGGTTTGGTTAGGTGCACCCCTCCACACTTGAACATTTTACACTCATCCAGGCATCTCCACTCGTATGTCTACTTTCAAACGTCACAGGTCAGTTTTCCTTTGTAGTTTTGTACTTTGTTAGTTTTTTAATAAACATTTGTTACTCCTTTAATGCCAATGTATGGACTCCCTTGCTTGTCACTTTCTAATAGCCAGGTTGTAACAATATAACCTTCAGTTATAACTCATGAAGCGACCATGGTCTACACACCCACAACAATAGTTCTGTTGTGTTGCATACTAGGATTATATAGGTACAATGCTGTGAAATATTTTTTTCTAGAATTTATCCATGTTTTGTCAATTAATATTTTCATGTCTTCAGCAACTTTTCTTTTAATAAAGGGAATATGAATGAACAAACATTTTGTGTTTGAAAAATGTTTTGCATCACAAAATACATGCTCACTTACAGGGATGTAAACAAATTTGTGAAAAACAATTTTATGGAGATGTGCTTTGTCTGTATAGGACATTTCTGGACTCTGATTTCAAATCATAAACATGTTACCAACTCTTGACATTTTGTATTTCTTTCAATGTAGATTAGTTGTTTGCTAGTGAATCCTTGTTTAATGTGCATAGTTTCTGATATCCCTGTGAAGAGTTTGAGCAAGGGTCTTATTTGACTACAAATAGAAAAGTTCAACTATTCAACCCTTCCTTTTCTTTAGGGAACCTGGTCTGAGAGACATGTCAGCTGATTTTTAAGCCCTATATGGGAGTGCCTGTTCAGGGATAAAACAAAATTGTGAAGTGTCTGGTCCCTGAAAGGGTTTGATACATCTGAAAAACATGAACATTTGAAAACAAAATCCTCTATTTTAACTTCTGAATTTGCTGTAAAGAATACACAAAGCTTGTTTAAAAATATTTTATGGATGTTGTACTTATGTAAAGAATAAATGTATTACATTCTGTTTCATAAATAAGTAAACATACAGACGGGTGACAAATTAAAGGAAAAACCTGAATAAATGAGTGGAGGAACATAATGAATGCAGATGCTTCCATACAGGTGTACTGATACAATTAACAACCAATCAAGCCTCGAGGCATGTATAAAAATGCTGTGCAGGCCCAGTTAACCTCGATTTTGGATCAAGTTGGCAAGAGAAAAAGATCTAAGTCATTTGAAAGAGGGTTCATTAATTGAATAGCAGGGGCTTGAGTCACAGACTGCTCAACTGGTTAATGTTTCAATAGGAACAGTGACAAAAGTTAGATCTACATTTAGATCTATGGGACAGACATCATCACTGCATAGGGTTGGAAATGTATGTCGAAAGCACACATTGAATGACTGTGATGCTCATGCATTGTTGTGATATGCAAGGAAAAACAATAGTAAATCTTTCCCAGTTCACTGAGAATGTCAATGCAGGACATGATCAGACTTTCAGGAAGAAGAGCCTGTTGAGAACAACACAGAGAAGTATATTATAGTAGGGTTGCAGTGCATAAACTCCTCATTACAGTTTTTTTCTGTTATTTGTCATCCATCTAAAACAAAATGTATCTCATTAAGGTGTTGGGCTACCACGAGACACCAGAACGGCTTCAATGCACCTTGGTATAGATTCTACAAGTCTCTGGAACGCTACTGGAGGGATGGAACACCATTCGGTTCACAGGATATGCTACAGAGCATGATAGGATGTTAATTGCTTAATTGTATTATTCAGTACACCTGTATGGTAGGGTTGTATCATTCAGTACACCTGTATGATGGGGTTGTATCATTCAGTACACCTGTATGGTAGGGTTGTATCATTCAGTACCCCTGTATGGTGGGGTTGTATAATTCAGTACCCCTGTATGGTAGGGTTGTATCATTCAGTACACCTGTATGGTAGGGTTGTATCATTCAGTACACCTGTATGGTGGGGTTGTATAATTCAGTACCCCTGTATGGTAGGGTTGTATCATTCAGTACACCTGTATGATGGGGTTGTATCATTCAGTACCCCTGGATGTTAGGGTTGTATCATTCAGTACACCTGTATGGTAGGGTTGTATAATTCAGTACACCTGTATGGTAGGGTTGTATCATTCAGTACACCTGTATGGTAGGGTTGTATCATTCAGTACACCTGTATGGTGGGGTTGTATAATTCAGTACCCCTGTATGGTAGGGTTGTATCATTCAGTACACCTGTATGGTGGGGTTGTATAATTCAGTACACCTGTATGGTAGGGTTGTATCATTCAGTACACCTGTATGGTGGGGTTACAGTACATGAACCCTTGATTTCTTTAGGTTTTCCCTTTAATTTGTAAATTTGTCATCAGTATTTACTAGGTAGGCTATGTCTTTCTACATTCAATACCTCCTATGTGGCCTTAATGAAAAATAACAATGCGACAACTTCTACAGTACTAGTTGCTCTACTTAAAGATACATGGGGCATTATGATAAAACCTTTTCAGCCCAATTCATGGTCTTACAGATTTCCTCTTCCATCTAAAACTTGTAATTTTAATTGTCTGAAAAGGCCCAATAAATAAAAGCCTTTCAGGATTTCATGAATTTACTGTGTATGTGAGGTTGTTTATATGATTCAAGGCATGTTGATACAGAACATTCGTGGTTTGCCATGTAACTGCATACATACAATGCAAGTAAATATACATCAAATACAAATTCATGACTAGTAGCTTAGAAATACATGGCCTTGTGTATTTCAGAGACAAAAACATATCAACCCACGTTTGATAGCCTTAGATAGATGGCCAGATAATATGCTCGTAACGCATCCAACGCAACCTACAGAATTGACTTGTACACGATGTGCAGTAAAAATTATCTGAATGACTGCGTTAACCACACTATGTAGACTTTAATGAGATAAACACAATGTACACTAGGTAGCTAGCTACCCAGCCTTTTACACCAGAGTCTGATGCACGCCACGCTCCAAGGGTCATTACGAGATGAGACTCACGGGAATAGTAGATAAAACATTACCACGCTTAATGTAAATAAAATGAACGCAATCTGTTCCACAGCCCCTCCCCTTTTCCCGCCTACATTTGCTATGCTCGTTTCCCGAGTTCCCAGTAGAGAACCAGAAACGACACATGCGGAAATCTGTCAATTTCCCTTACCGAAAACGGATAACAAGAAGGTTGAATTCAAAAAATTATGATTTGTTTGCCTGTTTAGGATAGAATAACGATTGGCCACTGCATGATCGGTCCGGGTCCGTGTATGGAGTGGCCAATCGTTATTCTACCATAAACAGGCAAACGAATCATCATTTTTTTACTTGACCTGCTCGTTATCTGTTTTCGGTTAGGGAAACACTTGCAGATTTCCGCATGTGTCGTTCTCCGTTCTTTACTCGGAAAACGAGCATAGTAAACGTAGGCGGGGAAATGGGAGGGGCGGTCGAACGGGGTGCGTTCATTTATGGTTCATGCAGGGCAGCACTTTACCTGGCTAAGTTAACCTCTCTCTGGGCTCGAATTGCTGAAGAGCTAACGTATGGACAGATTCCTAGCAGGATTGCTAGCTATACATTCAGGTGAGTGCCAAATCATTTCTAATGTTTGTTGCTGGAAAAAAGTAGCTTTGCTAGGTAGCGTCATAATGTTAAACTAGCCAACTAATATTAACTGATATTTGAGCATGGCTTGCTAGCTACGTTAATTAGCTAATTGATTAGCTATGTAAATTACATTACCATTTGATCCGAGCCAACTTTAACTGGATGGGTACAGTAGTAAGTGTTATATAGCCAACGTCAATGTACATTTTTTTGTTTTATAACAGAGTTTGAACGTTATGTAGGCCAACATGTTTATATGCGATTATATGTTCTTGATATTAATTTTGATTGAGTGTGTGTGCTTGTACTTTATTGGGGTGCATAGGTCCACTAGTGTGTACAACAGTATAGAGGAAGACAGGTCTGTGTTATCCGTGACACTCATTGTTTACCTTAGCAACCAGCATGAAGGGTAAAGTAATGTTGGAAAACCCATTGGCTTAAATGTGTTTTGCTTGAAACTAACATGCTATTTTTTGGTTTTAAAACTTATGTTCTAACTGGCTCCATAATAAATAATTATATCACAATAGTGAAAGATGTTTCTATCATAAATATTTAGCTAAATAGCTGCTATAGCCAGATAGTCGGTGGCATAGCGAAGCAGGCTGGATAGCTGTCGTGTGAGCTGCTATAGCACCAGTCGCAATACGTATGCCTGTAGCAATAAAACTAATACCTGTGTTATATTCAGGAAATGTAGTTCCCTACATAAGTATTGGGACAATGAAGTCAACACTTCTATTTTGGCTGTACATTCACCATACCAAATGTACACAACCTCTAAAGAATCTTGTCTATCTCCCAGTTATAGATGACTTGCACAATGCGCTGGAGTTACGGAGACTGGTGTTCTCTCCTGGGCCTGTGTCCCGAGCCCACACCCTCCATCTGCTTTGCCAGAACCCACCATGAACACATCCCTGTCTTCATATTCAGGGCCTGAAAGAACCAGGTCAGTGGTCAAAATACAGGCTCCATCCCAATACTTTAAGCATGCATCCCTCTTCTGTTCCTTTATTGAAATGATTAGTGGTTTAACCAGACATCCTCTGTTTTACTGAAGTGATCAGTGGTAGTTTGAACAGGCCTCCTGTTACTTTTAGTAAAGTGATCATTGTTTTGGATGTGTCAAGAATAGAGGTTTCACGTAAGCAGAGTTCAGAAATGTTTGGTATTTTAAAGTGACAGAAGAGGCCTATTTCAATCTCTGTATAAACAACAAGGTTGTATTCTACCCCACTCTGATTCCCAGATGTACCATCACCATGCCTTTGACAGCTGTACCATGCCCCCACCCTCTTCCCAGTAAGGACAAATTGGAGACCTAAAACACAGACAACCTCAATACTTCAAGGCCTGTAATGCTTTGGTTGATGAAGTGGAGGCATAATCCACTGGCCCCTAAAACAGGGGAGAATGAAACGCAAAGGATTTATGTATGTTAAAGGTAAGGTAATCTGGTATCTGTTCAGTGTGAAGGCTCTAATGCAGGGCTATTCAAATCTGGCCCTCAAAGCCAGTTCCGCTCCATTTTTTTATTGCAACCCTCTAATCAGGGATCTATTCAGACTTAAGACACCAGGTGGGTTCAATTAATGATGAGGTAGAACAGAAAACCAGCAGGCTCCGGCCGTCGTAGGGTAAGATTTGAATACCCCTGCTCTAACGTGTGTGTTCAATGACAGGCTGGCAGAGGAGAGCTGCAGGTCTAGACAAACCAGCAGAATAGAACCCTGGAAACATGGGAGAGGGCCTCAAACACACTCAGTGCTGGAGATCACCCTATGAATGGCAGTCAAGGTGATTTGAGAAACGTGTCAAGCCAGTATGTCAGTGATATTATACATGCTAATCTAACACTAGCCAAATATGCACTATATTTACATCACATTTTAATTTTGTAACAGACAATCTTATCATGGTTACTGGCCCAACATGCTAACCACTACAATGTCCAGCAATATACTGACATCTTTACAAAACCATCAACAACCCCTTTAATTTATTTCTGTCTACCTTCCCTTCCTAGTTCTAGATGGCCCATGTTATGCTGTGGGAGGCCCATCCCATACCCTCCTTCTTCACTGCCAAGAAAACATTTTAAACACCTCCTGGAACATGCCGCTTCCCACAAATGAACCAGGTCAGTAGTCAAAACTCAGGCTCAGTCATATTATTACACCCTCTCTCTGTCTGCCTCTTCCTCTGTGTTTGTGCTTTTATTTGCAGATTGGGGACAGGTGGAGCTGATTGGGTCATTGACAGGTTGTACCTGGGTTTGGGACCAACTAGAAGATAAACGTTCCTGGTACCCAGTGAAATGCTGTTAGCATCATAACCAGAAGTGCACATAGAAGAGTGCAGAAAATTTACAAGTGAAACAATTAATGCCAATGTTTGTTATAAGTGGGATGTATAGATGTGCAATGAAGGCAAATGCAAGTACAAATGGCAATTCTAAATGTGCAATAAAGGCAAATTGAAGGTAGCATGTGCAACTGAAATACAGGGATAGCAGCAATGAGGTTCCTGAGGTAGACATGTACATGTAGCAACTGAAAAACATCCTTATCAGACTTTGCAAAGCAGTGTCAGAGTCCAGTAGTGCAACAAGGTCCCTGAGGGGCAGTATTAAGCGGTGGGTGGGTGTGGTTAGTGTTGGGTACAGTGTTCAGCAGGGTTACAGTAGTAGGAAATAAACTGTTCTTGAGCCTGCTGATGCGGGAACGCAGAAACCTGTACTGCCTGCCTGATTGTAGGAGGGCAAAGAGTTTGTTTGCCCTCCCCAGGGATCAGTTCTTGGACTGCTTCTGTTCCATCTCTATATGCTACCTCTGGGCCAAATTCTACAGAACAACAACATTAACTACCATAGCTATGCCGATGATACTGAAATATATATGGCTTTCGAACCGTATGACAACAGCTCAATAGACTCACTGTGTCACAGTATAGAGCACATAAATACCTAGATGCACCAAAATTGTCTACAATTAAACCAAGATAAAACAGAGATTATTGTTTTTGGCAACAACAATAAAAGAACTAGTGTTAGTAAAGAGCTGGATTCTCGGGCCCTTAAAAACCAGGGACCAAGTGCTTAATCTTGTTGTTCTGATAGACTCAGACCTCACATTGAACAGTCATATCAAATCAGTCACCAAAACAGCATTATATCATCTTAAAAATACAGCCAGAATCAAGGGCTTGGTGTCCCAAAAAGACCAAGAGAAGCTCATCCATGCTTTTATCTCTTGTAGGGTTGACTACTGTAATGGCCTCTTAACTGGACTCCCCCAAAAGACTGTAAAACAGCTGCATTTCGATCGGAAATGTTGCTGCTAGAATGTTTACCAGTCCAAACTAAACATGGCCAAGCTGCATTTAGCAGTTATGCTGCACACAACTGGAATAAACTACCAGAAGATCTAAGACGTGCCCCAAAGATATGCATTTTTAAATCCAGGTTAAAAACACTTCTCTTTTCATGCGCCTATGACTGAGCACTTAAACTTAACCACACTGTTGAGCCTTACATCTTGTTTAGCTTACAGTGTTTTTATCCCATTTTTATTCAATTTCTGTTTTCTTTTTCTGTTGCATTATGATGTTGTTTTGATGTTTTCATTTGAGTATTTGTTTTTATGCTATTGTATTTTTATATTTTTTCTTTTTCTTTGTAAAGCACATTGAATTGCTTTTATGTATGAATTGTGCTATATAAATAAACTTGCTTGCTTGCTGGCTTGCTTTGTGGCATGGATGCGAAGGTTTCCTGATGATGCCACATGCCCTCTTTTTCAGGCTTCCCCAATGTTATAGGCACAATAGACTGTTCCCATGTGCGTATCCAGGCCCAATCTGGATCTGTGGGGGTAGACTATGTCAACTGGAATTCTTTCCAGAGCCTAAACATACAGGTATTTACTGGGGGCATCTGTCTATACACTGTCAGGCAGAATATTAGTAATTGGATCTGGATGAAATGTGCACATCTGTGAAAATATATCAGATTAGTTTTAATGTCAACACTTATTTGTATTTAAAACCCATTACCCTGGCAGTTGTTCACAGAGTAGTATCTGTACTGTACAGAGATAATGTTTTACTTTCAGCACAGATCAATCAGAAATAATCTGGTATTTCTTTCCTAACTAAGTATGTCATAGCACTAACACGTAGCTGCAGAGGCCTATGTAAAACCAGATTTGAAACCTCGCACAATGTCAGAGCCAAAGTTAAAAAGATTATTCTGGAATGTGAGAAATGTTGATATAATTTGCAACTGGAATTTAGATTTTAAAAGACTCCACTACATCAACTCTTAGTCATGTTGAGCAATTTAAAATTAATGCTCTGCCAAGCAAAGTGTGCCACATCATTGATGTGTCAGATGCTGTCAGAATGCTGTCAGATGATGTGCGATGGAAGTTACTAGATATCTAATATTTAAGCTGTTACCACTTTCTTTTTTGGCTACTGAGTTGGTCCCTTTTGAGATGTAATTGCCGAAAATGAATATAGGCCAAGGGTTACTAGCCCAGAAATGCGTCAAACCTCACCAATTGCAATTCACATTTAGATAATACATGGAAGTCCTACATAAGCAGAGTGCAGATGTGCTGTTTAGCTGAATACCAGTTAATTAGGTGATGCATATTTCAGTCTGTATATGGAAGTTATTTTTTACACAACTTTGAAGCAAATTATTATATGCTGTCTAATCCCTCTAACTCAGCGGTGAGTTCCACTGCCTGGCCTTTGACAGCTGTAGCATGCCCACCTTACACAGGACAAGTAAAGACTCCATTGATAGTCACACTGCTTGTTTAATAAATGTTTCAATAGACAATATTTTCCGCTTGTTTACATGAAAAATTTACAAAATCATTGTGTCAAACCCACTTTGTGTTCAGTGACTCAAAGTATTCAACAAATCCCTAGGTCTCACATGTCCATACAATATCAATGAATCTAACAGTGTTTGAATTTTGCTGAATTTTCCCTGAAATCTTTAATTAGTAAAGTATTTTGAAATCCCTTAATGATATAAGTAAAGACTGAAGGTTGAAGTCAACACGTTAAGTCTGAGCTTATCTAGTGTCATATTTAGAAATGTAATGAATAGACCCAATATTGTTGTACCGTAATAAAATACATTTATGTTGAACAGGTCCCAGTGCTCATCATATCACTATCAAAAACACATCCGTCATAACCCATTAATCAGTGTACACACCCATAACAATGGTTCTGTCTTTTGTTGCATACCACGATTATGTAAGTACTGTGTTGTGAAAATGTTTTCTCTATTTCTGCACGTTTTTGGCACCGAATATGTAAATCTTCAACTGCTTTATATTTAATAAAGGTAACTTGTTTAAACAAACAACACTTGTAGACGTATATATAATTTTTTAGGAACAAAGTTATGCAACACACAACGCACCCAGTCAATTTCCCTAGTTTCCGCAGACAACTGTAAGGCAGTAGCTTTTGTAGCTGTGTGCATCAGTATGGTGTATGCAATTTGATTTAGAGAATTCTTCTAGTAATGTCAATTAGGTCAGTCATTGCCCCTTGAAAAGGTCTATAGTTTCCATGTGTAGTGTTCTCAAAAAGAGGTGCCATGTCTGGGTATTGCACAAAGAACTCCCTCTCCACTCTTGCCATCTGCTCATTGGAACGGAAACAGTTGACACCAAAGGTGGATTCCCTTGTCAGTGGGGATCCTGTCTGCTCCCGGTACAGATCAGCAGCGGTCGCTGCATCTGGCAGCAGATGAGGCAATAGTTTAGCTGGGCATCTATTACCTACCAGGAGATTTGGAATTCCCTTTCCTGTCATCACCATTAAAAAAGCACTATCAATGAAAAATCTTTATGTAATTTTATATTGATTTTGTGATCAGCATAATTTATTTGGGCCAATTAAATAAATGCTTACCAGGGATTCTGTGGGCATTCCATGAATCCACAAATCTGCAAACACCAATGCTGGAAAGCTGGCAGGCTAGATTTGAGACACAGAATTCAGCGATGTTGTCCCCCATATCTAACTGTTCCTGGTCTTCCAACTCCGCCAGTGTGTTCTTGAGTGGATAGTTGACTGTTGTTCACCTCTGGCCACATTCTCTCAATAGTGTGGTTCTATAAAATTACACACATGCACCAACATACAAACATTCTTAAGATGTGAACAAGAACATTTTTACCTGGACGAACTCTTCAATGTAATCGCTGATTGGCCTACCATTCTTGAGATCAGTTGCATAAATTACATAAGAATAGCTGACATTTTGTCATAAGAAAAAACGATTTAATTTGAATAATAAAACATTAAAAGAACAGACATGGCTCTCAATTCAAAGGAATTTGCTCAAATCAATCTAACCTATATTGCCATAATTACATTTTAAAATTAACTCACAGCCTGGTCTTTGTTAATATAAAAAAACAACTGCTAACAGGGCAACCCACACAAATATATGCTTTTAGTTTTTGGAATAATAAAAAAATATTCACAAAGAATATTACTAACAAAACCACTGTAAACATTGCTATACTGGGTTAAATGAATCATAGCCAAATTGTGCTGTCACAGCTGCATTACCTTTGTAGACTTTGTTTGCCTGTAAGGAAGACTTTCCCTGGTTATTACGATGCTCTGCAAGCATTTCCTGCATGAACAATGTCAGAAAAAACTCTCTGCCATGGTCCTCTCTGATTTGTTCCCAAAGACCATATGTTAGGACAGCATGTCTAAAGAGAGAGTATGAAATTAATAATGGTCCCTTATGATTAAACCAAAGAGGTAACTGTGTGTGTACACCACTAGCCTGACAGAGTAAACTAGGGTGAATGAGCAGTCATAATACTGTATAGATCTCAGATAAAATTGTAATATTTCTGAGACAAAATTACGCTGTCTGGCTCAGGGTGGTGGTACAATATTAATGAAGGGAAACGTTCACTTTAGCCTTGTAGCTTACGTTTTAAAGAGTGCATACCCATACAAACAAGTGTGGTTGCTAGACTGTCTGGTAAATTGCTAATTTAATGAATATAAATCATCTTATTCAAGTTGATAAAAAGGAAAAAGTAACACGGTTTCATTACATACTGTGTATTTTTCAATAGTGAATTATTAGAATTTGTACTCTTAAAACATTCATCTGGCACAGCCAAAGACGGCTGATCACCCCTCAGAGCCTTGTTCCTCTCTAGGTTTCTTGCAAAGTTTCTACACTTTTACTGAGTTTTTGCTAGCCATTGAAAATCAACCCCGTTGTTGCTTGCTCTTTTGGGTTTCAGGCTTGGTGTTTTTTAACAGCACTTTGTGAGAAGTGCACATGTAAAAAGGGCTTTCTAAAATAAGTTTGATTGAGTGAATTAAAAAAGTGAAAAGGTTTATCTAAGTTTATAGTCCTAAAGCCACCCATAACATATGCATTTCAACAGAATCCATTGATGGTTACCTTTTCCACATTGGAGTTCACACAGCAGCTAATACATAATGTCACAGAAAATTGAATAAAAATGTACCAGTGATGAAGATGTGTTTACAAACCACTAACGAGAAAGGTACTAATAATAAGGGGTGGAGCTGCTTTGGACTTTTCAAAAAAGTATTAGTTTGTTTTATAATATTGTAATTTGTAGGCTACTGTTATCTCCTCATGTAAGCTGCATATTTGCCTCTCTGGATATCATTAAGTCATTTTATCTTAAAAGAGTATTACAATGAAGCACTCTTTGTAACTTGACAACCAGGCATGTCACACCTACTTGTACACATCCTCATAAATAATGAGGTTATTTTTGACCGGCATGGTGGAGTAACCAACGATCTTGCTGCTGTAACCGTCAATAGCCAGGACATGAGTAACCCCATACATGACCATTTTCTCGTTTTGGTCTATGTGCATTTTATGGCCCATGTATTCCTCGTGATAGGGTATAGGGTTCAGGTTTCGATCACCCTGGATAATAAAACAAAGATTGTCATTTAAATAACAAGAAGTGCATAAGGTAAAGGAGTAGAAACATTGAAATGCCAGTCCTGGCCAAGATCCCAAACACGCACTGAGTATATATATAAAAAAAAGATTACTTACATGGCGTCGCGCCTCATTGTAGGGTTGGTGTAGGTCTCTCAACATCTCGCCAACACGACACTCTGCAGTCTGAACCCCCTTGGTGGCGAGGTACCCAGTCAGCATTTTGCGTCCGTAGGTTGGTCCCAACTAAAGACATTTCCCCAGGATTTATAATCATGTTTTACATTACTACTGCTAGTATGCATAGTCTGTATGGCCACCAACAAGACAAATGCTGGAATAAATAATGTTTTTTATCCTATTTCTTTTTGCAAAAAGCAAAAACACACAAATTATAAATGTATTGTGAATAGTGGTGCATAATTATACCAATGTACAGTTATTATTGTTCTCTCCTTTTCTTTGACCACATCACCTGATTTACTGCTTGTGCCACCTCCAGCTCCAGATGATGATCTGAGATTGGCCTGCGCCGCAAACCATTCTCAGTACAAAACCTTCGGACACTCTGTTCAGAGCACCCACGCATTCCATGGTTTATAGCGATGGAGGAAGCTATCTCCTGATAAGACTTATTATTTTCTGCCATTGCTGTGATGAGGTTGGCATGTGCTTCTAAAGCCATTAGAGCTAGGAAATTAAGAATTAAAACTTAGAGGCAGAGAGGTAATATGAGAAGCAGACAGGCAAAACAGGAGGACACAAACTTGCTAAAGGCAGACAGACAGGTACTGACAAATAGAGATACAGACACTACACAAATTGCAAGACAGATTGACAGACAGAAAGAGAGAATTATAGCGAGAATGGCTCTTAAAAGAGCCTTTGGGTGGGTATAAACCAACAGTAATCCAGAGAGAATTTCTGTAAAGGACACAAAACCATAATATTGTATGAATGGCCTATGTTGTTTACAATACCGTTTCACAACCTGAAGGAAAAAAGGCTGCTACTTTAAACACAAGATATTTATCAAGTATTTGTATTAATTAAAAAAAATGTTAAACTATGGTTAATATAGGTTATGTGTGTTTACACCCTACATTTCAGATGTAAACCTTTCAGATACTGTCTAATTTTTACAGTAACGCGAAGTGTCAACAAGATGCTAACTAGTAAATCACTAACATTCTCGGTACTGTTACTTCCTATGGTACATTGGATGTCAAATGTATCACCCCACAGATGTGGGGTGATACATCCAATTAATCATTTTTGCCAACTGCACAACTTCTGTACAGAAGAGGCCAAATACTGTTATTAATAGAATTTCTAAAATGAATAAATGTAAGATCAGCTATTGCGATGAAAGACATTTAATACATTACAGTAGCTTATCGTAGCTATTCTTCCACGTAAAGTAATGACATGAAGGGTCTGAGAAGGCATTCCTACAGTCACTTATATAATTTAATAAAACTGCATGTTTCCACTAGTCTTAATAACTAAACATTTACAATGACAACATCAATAGACATTCTTACTCACCTTGAAGATCAGGAATGTTGTTCTGACTAATTGCGCCAATTGTACAGTTTGTCCATTGTTCAAGTGTGTGGGTTCAGAGGTCATGCAGCAAGCACAAAAACCACTCCTATTTGATGATCTCTGTAGTTATTGGTTGTGTTTAAATATATATATATATATATATATAGTGGATATAAAAAGTCTACACACCCCTGTTAAAATGCCAGGTTTTTGTGATGTAAAAGAATGAGACAAAGATAAATCATGTCAGAACTTTTTCCACTTTTAATGTGACCTATAATGTGAACAATTCAACTGAAAAACAAACTGAAATCTTTGAGGGGGAAAAATGAAAAATAAAAACCTTACAATGACCTGGTTGCATAAGTGTGCACACCCTATTATAACTGGGGATGTGGCTGTGTTCAGAATTAACCAATCACATTCAAACTCATGTTAAATAGAAATCATTACACACCTGCCATCATTTAAAGTGACAATGACACATCTTACTGGCACAGCACCGGGGCTAGACCTAAGGCATCAACTCCAGCGGGGACTTGGCCAGACATCGTGCGCCGCAAAGTCAAATCCAGCAAGAAATCAAATAAGAGAGCACCAAACCTCAATCCACCACCTGAACTTACACTGCAAAACAGGTACGAACCATTGACTCGGAACGAAATGTGTGTAAATGAACCTAGGGAAGCTAACCACAACACTAGCATTAGGGCTAACCAAAATCCAAGAAATAGCCCTAAAACCACTGATAGGTCGAGGGAAAGAAGAAACTTTGCTGACTCCACATCTGATAAGCCAGATACTACCTTGATTGGGGACGACATAACCAAGCATATCAGAATGGCAAAGACTGAAAACCCAACCATGAAAACCCAACACATCGGTCAGAGAGCTAAAAGAAATGTTGCCAGTTATTCTCTCTACACATCCAACCAACATGCAGATTATTATCCACTCTGGGTCTTTTGACATTCTACAAAGGAAAACTGGCTCTGAGATCCTGAAAAATGATTTTTCTATGCTACTGGAGAAAATAAACAACTTTCAACAACATGTTTTCATCTCAGGCCCCATTCCAACCTTGGGGAAAGGAACTGAATCTTTTAGCAGACTCCTTGGGCTGAATGTGGCTGACATCGACATGCCTCAACCACGGGATAAGGTTTATTGACAATTTCAATATTTTTTGGAACTGTAAAGACCGCTTTAGACCTGATGGGGTTCATCCAAACATCATGGGATGCCGGCTGCTTGGTGCCAACATACGTCACGCTCTTGGAATGCCATTTCCAAACAAGATAAGCATGAAGGACAGTACTCATAGGCAGAGTATCCACCCCCCTCTCCTGACCC
>JACXGI010007990.1:0-35087 GCA_016801175.1 Esox masquinongy
CGGCCTGTTCTAGACAGATTGCCAGTTGTGCCATATTCTCGTCATTTCTTAATAATTACTTTTAATGTGAGAACATTCAGTGCCTTGGAATATTTTTATGTCCTACCCCTAATTGTAGCTTTTGATTAACCTTATTCTGGATATACTTTGAATGTTCCTTAATCTTCATGATGTTGTTTTTGCTAGGAATTATACTAACCCCTAAACTAACATGAATCCAAAAATCTAAATTTATTCTTAACTCCTTACACCAAAAGCACCATCTAATTCTAACCATAACCCCTATGGCTAAAATAATTGTTTATATTTGTGAAGACCAGTCCTTACATCACAAATGTGATTCCCTCTTTATTCCATGACTTGGGAGTGTCGATTAGCACAAGTTCTTTAAAGCACATTCTGCTAAGCCGATCTACTTAACACAGCTTGCTCCATCAGGGAGTTTCTCCCATAACTTGGAAGAGAGCGCTTTCTCTACGAACAACAACCTCAACTAAACTTGCAGATACCGGTCTGTAACAAGGAGTCACTCAAGTGCAACGAAATCAGGAAACATTTTACAACATCCCTACCACCTACCTTAGACGGTCAGAACCAATGAATGCCGCTTTCTATGAAAGCTCCCAGGACTTGTTATATGTGATGACTTAGAATCAAACACCTCATGGCAGTGATGCTGCTGGTTCTACAAGGCAGCGTGTTGGACCGCTAAGCTGTTCTTTACATGTCTGACAGAGAGGACTGACCTATTACAGTCACGCCCATGTGTGAGAGGGAGCATTGGTTCTGAAGCGAAACACTGTTGCTAAAACACATGATGGCATTCTAAAGACCAGTAATTTGTAGTAAAACGATTTATTATTTTGATATTGCTGGATTGACTGTAAATGCTGTACAGTGTTATCAAATATGCTAAGACTGGGACACTGCCTGATTTGAAGTTGGCTAATGTTAGCAAGCATTTCCTCTGCAGGACAGCAGTGTGCATCAAGCAGGAGTAGGGGATGCTACCCTCGGGCCAGTGTATGAGAGCAGAATGGTGTGTAACAAGCAGCGGACTAAAAGTCATTTGAATAGAGTGCGCAGCGGGTTTACCATTTTTTGCATTGGCGGTCGTCTATCCCACTCAAGTTCACTCCAGTACTGCTCAGCCATTAGCTGTGACCGTGCTCTGCCCAGCATTTGTAGGGATGCACCGATACCAGTATCTGGTATTGGGCCGATACTGGGCTCATGTACTTGTACTCGTACTCAAAGAAATATGCCGATACCACGCACCGATACCACGTCATGGAAACATTAAGTGAAAATCGATGGTTGTGTCGCCTCTGGCCGCATAAGTATAGAATATAGAACTCAGATTGGTAGAGCGGGAAGATGGAGATGTCAGCAATGACACAAGTAGAGTACAAGCTCTGCTCTGCTAATTGTCGAAGAGGAAAGGAAAACCACCAATTTAACACAAGCAATTTGATAAAATATCATTAGACACAACACAGCGCAGAGTTCAAGGAGTATGCAAATGCTAGCAGTGCAGAACCACAACAGCTAACTCCAGTACTGGAGAAGCGAAATGAAATGTCCAGAGACATTGAAAAAAATTAAAGAGCAGAGCATGAAAAGATTCAATGAATCGCGCACAGTTTACTATCCCACGAGCATCAGAGCAGAGCAACAACGTCCAGTCCTGCACGTTCAGAGTATCAAACTAGCTAGTTAGGTCAGAGCAGAGTAACTGGCTGTGTCTGTGCATGCACACGTTTGCGTTGAACGGTCAGTAAGTGTCTGTCACATTGATATAAAGGTAGCCACCGTCTGAGCGACAACCCAAGGTAAGAAGCTAACTGTCACAACTCGATAGCTACAATGGATTAGCGTCATGCAGGCAACAATAGAGATTCGGCAGCAGCAATAAGACCTCCGGTTTTCGTATTTTGCCTTCAAAATAAAAATCTGCGATGGGTTGTGTGTATTGTTTATATTTTCAAAGAAAAAACTATTTTGGGGAAAATATAAATTAAACAAATTACTATTTAAATAATGCATTATATAAGGTAAAGAAATAAAAATAAGGTATATAAGGTATAAGGAGGGACACTTTGAGAAATGGTTAGAGCTTAAGTAAGTTAGTGTAGAGAACCACAACATGTTTATAGGGGACAAAACATTTTTTTTTTTTTTTTACTGAAAAAATCCTACAAAGTGCAGCTTTGAATACTTGGTATTGGTACTCGGTATCAGCAAGTACCCAAATATAAGTCCTCTTACTTGTACATGGTCTGAAAAAAGTGGTATCGGTGCATCCCTAATTTTTTGTTTTTCGTATATCACCCATCTTTAGATTTAGGCATCGACTACAACCTGCTGTTACAATGTTACAATGAGTGCTCCTTAGAAAGTCACATTCAAAATCAGATGGTCGCCTACATGCTAGATTTGATAAATTTAACTTAAAAATAGTCTGTAAATGCACTAGTGTTAGACATGGACTGGGTAAATGCACTAGTGTTAGACAAGGACTGGGTAAATGCACTAGTGTTAGACAAGGACTGCTGCAGTGTGATTTCTGTCTGCAGACTGTGGCCCAGGTGGGGTGTTGCTGGCATGCTCCCTTTTCGAGTAAGGAACATTAGGAGAGCAAATCACAATGGTACCTGAAAATAATGGTACCAATTTTGCAAGTCATCTCTCGTGGTCCCAGCACTCCTGCTATTATAAACCTACTGGCTATGTCGGCTGCGCTTGGCGACTCGTTAGTTACGCAGTTGCCCAGTGCTGATAGCAAACATTTGGCATCTCTGCAAGCAACACTACTAAAACGGCAGCTTTAATGTTATCACTGTGATGTGGTTTCAGTATTACAGACCTTCCCCTTGCCCATTGAAGTAAATACAACTTTATTTTACGCTTATTGGTGCCGATCTGTAATTTCCAGCAAATTTGCAACAGGCTATAATAAGCTCTGTCACTTTTTGCCATGTATGTGTTCCACAATAAACACTGCTCACTAGACTCCAAGAGTGGGATCTTGGGAATTGTAGTAACTGATTAAATCAGTACTTATCAGGACGGTCAAAGCATGATATCTAAACTTCGACTTTGTTCTGAAAATCAATTTTTGCACATTTCTGTACCAATGACTAATAAAGGAAAACACCAAAACCACTGAATTACATGGGTAAAATTCCACTTTGAATGAACATACCCAACCACAGTCTGTACTAAATCTCTAGAGTCTTTAGCCCTTTATTAATGCTGAGTTAGCCTATGGTCTGTTTCAGTTGTTTGAATAGTAGCTAGCTAGCTGCCTCAGTAGTGAGTCAGGCTCTGTGGTCTTGTGGTGTGGACCCTGTGGTTTCAGGCCTGCTTTCACTAAAGCAAGAAAAGATCGGTTAAGCCCCAGCTCCAACCACACTATGGAAACAGGAGAGGGTAAGAGAGAGTCCTTCCCTGCCCTGTTCCACGCTGTTCTCTGCAATGCCTTTGATATAGACCTTATTCAGTCATCCATTGGCAGACAATTGTTTCCTAATATAATTCTAAATTTAGAAATATTTGTAATATACGTTTATTTGTAGCAATGGCTTGTTTCCTGCAACGGTTTTCAGACATTGTGTCCTCACATGTTAGAAATGTTTAGACAGTGTGATACTTAAAGTATTTTATGTGATCGGAAATAGGGTAGAACTTTGTGTGCCTTCACGGTATTAGGTTGCGCATTGTCTTTCACTGTCATATCTTAATCTCAGTGGCTGTATTGATTCTGTCAGTCACTGCGGCGTTTCTCTCCTTTGATGGAGTCATTGTGTCTTCTTAACAGACCGTAAACAGTGTTTTTTTACAGTATTCTATGTTGGCTGCGGGGGCACTTATTGTCCTTGTGGGGTCCAGGGGCAATTATTTTTTCATTTCATTGTGTTTAAAGTAATAAGTAATGTTTACACAGTTGACCTACGAAATCAATTATGTTGTACCTAGATGCAGACTACCCTTTTAGTTCACCAGCCACTGTGTCAGGTAAATTGAAAATCCACTTATGCATATATTCCTGTTAACCAATGATGTGGATATGGGTGGGTATTGGCACGTACCTTGCAATACAATATATGTCACGATAACGTTATGATTCAATACATCATGATTCCTCACAATATCACAACTGAATCACAATACTTACTGAAGTGCTAAAGAAAACCTCAAATAATATTAGGCTACATCTTCAAAGGGCAATCTTTAGCTCATCCCCATTAGCAGCTCCTAATAAAAACAAGAAACCAGGCAAGCCTAGTTCAGCCGGCCTGCAATAGAAAGTATTGCCCTCTCGAGATTCGAACCCGGGTCGCACACGTGGAAGGCTGTGTCGCTAACCAATACACCACAGAGCTGTATGTTCGACGGGTGTCAGCATAGCCTCTTGTGTCTATGAACAAATCCTCTTTTGCCACTGGCCGTTTTAACAGCTAATTGGCCATTCGTGAATGATATTGATACAGTTAAACTGACTAACGTATCTTACTAAGTTTACCTCCACCACAAATGGCGTCTATGAACTATTTGGCGTTTGCCACTGGCCGTTTTAACAGCGTATTAGCCAGTAATAGGCTTTACCAGTATCTACTAACTTACTGGGATAGTCATAGGAATTGAGCAATTGCTAGCAAGTCTTCCAAAGCTATTTCATTTCATGGCATAAGAACGTATTTTCTTCTATAATGGCATAACAACGTTCTTTTTTCTTTCATTCGTGAATGAGATTGATACAATAACAATCAATAAAGGTGACGATAACTAAATTTTTCATCAAGTGAAACGACGAGAGAATCGTGGACTCTACCAGAAATAGTCACAACACTGTATAACTGCAAACAGTTTTATTGCAGCCCAGAAACAAAATTAATAGGTGTTGTTGCTCTCAATAGATTCAAACTTAGGTCTTCCACGTGAGAGGCACTGTCTTTAACCACTATGCCACGGCACTACACAGTTCACCAGTCGCTAAACACCATTGAGCATTGTGTTAAACTGACTAAAGTTTCTTATTAAGTTTACCTTCACCACAAATAGCGTCTATGAACTGTATAGCTTTTGCCACTGGCCGTTTGAACAGCTTATTAGCCAGTAATAGGCTTACTAGTATCTACTAACTTCCTAGGAATAATCATAAGAATTGAGTGATTGCTAGCGAGACTGCATATGAACTTTTCAGTGCCAGAAACAGTCGCAATATAACCGTATACAGTTTTAATTAAGGCTTTCTATAACGTAACTACTGTATGTTGTAGCCAGCAAATGTGTTTGTCTATCCTGACCAAAAACGCATGCACGGATGCGTACTTCGAAAATCCACCAGAAACAGTTGCAATACAACCGTAAACTGTTTTATTTCAGGATTACTATAATGTAGATACTGAAGATTTTACCCAGCGAAGTTTTCATCTATATGGAATAATTCATAATGCGTACTTCGCTTTGCCTGTGAGGAGATACGAACTATAGTTTACAGGTCCGCTTCTCTAACCGTTACGCTATTTAACAAGGGGGGCTCACTCACTCACTTAGTAAGAGACATTCGCTCTTCTTGGCCAGCTCCGCTTACACGATCCGGCAAAAACCACTCAATTTGAAATTACTTAGAACTTCCAAATTGAATATTAAGGGTTGACCTTCAGGACTGTTTAACCAGTCAACACAAAGTCATGATATTGATTCTAGAGGTCAGAGTATCGATACAATATTGTGAAAAAAGTATTGTGATTCTACATAGTCGTTGTATTGGCACAGCACTAAATGTTTTATTTTTCTCAGTTTTGCCAAAACACCCTTCAAGGGTATGGGGTTTGCATTAGAGATGTGCATTGGACATGACTTTATTATCTGGATAGTATGTGTTATTATTCAAATGGTATTCGGTTACCCAAGATTGTTGTTTTTTTTCTTTTTAAACTACCGATACAACATGGGTTCTACAAAATAATGCGCAATGCGCACATATGGAGGAAGTGTTGTTGTACACTCACTAAACTCAGCTACGGAACTAGAAGCCAAAAGTTTTTTGGATGAAGTCTAGAGAAGCTAGTTAGCTAAGCTAGCCAGCAATAAGCTATTTGCTTATCACAGTGTTTTCTGCACACCCAACAGCCTTTAGATTCTGCAGCTTAACTTTAGATAGTGTTTTGTAGCCACATTTTTTCATAGGTAACAGTTAATCTTCCCTTGAATTAGTTCGCTTTCATCCAATTGGTAGCAGTAGACTATGTATATACTGACTGGGTCAACACAACACAATGGCTCTGATAGACCATTGTAAACAAAAATACGTGAAGGAACACATACCATAAAAACGACTTAGAAAAATTGCAGATTTTTTTTAAGGTGAAGCTGTATCATCGTATGTGAAACATCTAGATCGGAATTTTAATTGTATTTAGTCAAATCATGTGTAGATCAATTTATTTCAACAACCAAAAGTACATGTATATAAACATTTTTCAACACACGCACAAGTACTCCAGTACTTACTTTATTTTGGTTATTTGACTAACCGTACTCATCCCTAGTTCATGTGATAACGGATTCAACAGCAATTGTTGTTTGAGAATTTCCCCCTCTGGTGCCATTCCATGGCTTGAATCTGACTATACTGGAGTAACCTGACATCTTTGTTAAAAGTTGCAGTTTAAATGAAATCTAAATCCAACAAGCATAAAAACAGTAAATAGACAATATACACTGAGCCCACGTTGCGCCAAATGTCTGTCAGGGGCCAAAGATAAGATTTCACCTCGAACTGCACTATTGCGCTAGAGTCAAAATATAAGATTGTTTTTCCGTGATGGCGTAGATTCAATGAAGAGGTGCAGGATACCCTAAATATGTGGTGAATGGTCTCCATGGGGTTTCTGTGTGGATTTCTTTGTTTTGGTGTAATGATCTTATTGTGGTAAGGACTAGTGAGTCATAATGTACTCTGCTGTGGTGTTGAGTGATGGTTGGTCTTTCTTATTGGAGGGACACCAAAACATCAGTACAGCAGGACAGGTCTAAAGCCAGGTGCATCAAAGCTGGAGCTAGGATAAAGGCTCCCAATCAGTGGTTCACAGAACACTGCAGGCTTTAATATTACTTGACATTACTTCTCACAATGCAATTTGTTTAGTGTAAAATTAATAATAAGCCTTTGATTATATTCAGTGCTTTCATTTATTACATTTGACTGCCAAGATATAAAAAAAAAAATCCAGCACTGACTGGAAATGTTGGTCCTCAAGAGCTTTTGACAGTTATTTGGTAATCTCGGAAAATAAAAAGTTGCTTTGGAAAGCTTTAGCTGTCCCAGAACTGAAGAGCATTCTAGTCAATCTCAATAAAAAGTAGTATTGAACTGCATCACTTCTTGCTTTCGTGAGAAATCTCTGCGTGAAAATATTTAATGAATTTATACAAACAACTAAAATAAAAACAAACACTTGCCCCTGTTAACTTGTCTGGCGGCGGGATCTCAAATCCAGTTCTCAAATCCAAAACAAATTTCAGGTAACACAGTGGTTACACTGAACTAGTTTCAATGCAAGGAGTGTGCAAAGCTGTCATGAAGGCAAAGGTGGCTACTTTGAAGAATCTACAAAATGAAATGTATTTTGATCTGTTTAACCCTTTTTGGTTGCTACATGATTCCATATGTGTTATTTCATAGTTTTGATGTCATCACTATGTAAAAATAAAGAAACACCCTTGAATGAATTAGGTGTCCACATTTTTGACTGGGACCATATTCATTTTCAGAGGATGTCTGATGAATATGCATTTTATTATATTTTGAAAGTTCATTTATAAGTTCCTGTAAAAACATGAAAACAAAATCATTCAAATAATTTGCTAAACATAATATATACAGGGCACACTGAGGTACAAAAAACATCACTTCATCCCTCATTAATGAGATCGTTTCTTGTTTGGTGGGGAACTATTTCTCATGCTGGGAGCATTTGCGAATCCATAATAAAGTTACATTGTTTCTAAAATGCTACAAGGTTAAGAGAATTTGGTATTCAACAACAAAGCAGCACTTTGGTCAACAGTTATGGGCTGCAGCTGGAGCAATGAAACCACAAAGTCATTGACTGAGCTATGGTGGTATGATTGATCTTCCATGAGATCAAAACAATACATTTATACCAATGCTTTGGTAGCTATAGAAGTCATGATGCAGATATTAAGGCATACACCCACATGCTAAATATTTGTTTGGCAAGCACATTATGTGCTAGCAAGGATTATTGGCCTGAGTTTTTGGGCTAAAGTTTAGTTCACCTCATATGACTTCAGATCTTTAGTGATTGACACATAAGCTATAGTTGAAGTATTTTTTGTTAAAATATTTGATTGCGTATCACTGTTACACTATTACAAACACGTAAACTAGCAGCTTGTCGTGTCATTACCAAAGAAGTAATGGACTTATGTTTTAGGTAACAAAATATATATGGGAGGATTATTTTTGATCTAATATGCTTGCTACGCTAAATTAAATTCCCACACCTAAGGATTCTCATGAATAACATGTTATTGCTTATTGATGCTAGATGTTCAGCAACGTTCTAAACTGTGATGTGTTGTCCGTCCAGCTGAAAGTTCCATATGAAAATGATCAGTACGCCTCAAAGAGAAGTTCTCACATTTACGTTGCTATCTGAATGGTCTAGTGTATTTAGATGTTAGTTCCCCATGTTTCTAACCCAGCATATAGTTTGGTGTTGCAGTGGTCAGTTTTAGCATCGCTGAACACGTCTCTGGCCCTGTGATGGAAAGAACTAACAACCAGATTTTGTCCAGACTATATGTTCTAGTGAGAGAATTTAATTGCATGCATTTACTTATCAAAATGTTGTTTTTATTAAAATGTAAATGTCACTAATATGTCTGTAATGTTTTATGGAAGCACAAAAACGTGAGGCTGTGCTAAATCAAAAATACTGTACCATCACAGGTAAATGTCATTAGTGGAAGGAGTTACTGTCAACTCATTTTCCTGTGACTATATTCATGCTACAGTCCTGCCTTGTGTGCCTTATTGCTCAATTAACATTGTACTTTTTGTATATATGTTTTAAGGAACTGTATTGTTGGAAACAGGCTTGCTGTTTCACTGGGGTATAACATTGAGGTAAAATGCATGTAAAATATATTTATCATCTGTCATCATGGATAAAGGCAAATAACTCACAAATGGAAAAACATCATTGAGGACCTTCATAAATTAGGCAGTGGGTACCACTGGTAAAAAAAATCTGACCGGCTGATATATCAACTTGCCACAGCGGAGCTGGGGATTCAAACAGCTGATTTCTCTGGAAATAAATGTATAATTAAAGATGTGATTTTGGTTGAATCTCCTGAATCATTATTGAAGTGCTATTATTATTTCCTTGTAGCACTTTGCTGATGGCTTCTTCATTAAGGTATACTTAATATAACTAGGTTCTGTGGTTGTCCCACATAGCCATCTTAAGATTAATGCTCTTAAATAAGGAAAGAGGTACCATTTGGAACTCAACCTTACAGTGTGACTCCAGCTGAACCCAGGAGGCTGGTAATTTACAAAATGATTATACAATTATCTTTATCTACCCCTCAGTGAAGGAGATTACTCACTTACACACATAGCTGAGAAGAAGGGAGGGGGGGAGCAGGGTATACAAGTGGAAGGGAAAGTGACAGAGGGTAGAGCCTTGGGGCTTGTTTACATTTCAAGAGAGAGAATAAAACACTAGGTCGAATTATCTTGGTTTGCATAATAATTTCCATAACGCTTGACTTCATGCTTGCATGGTCAAGAGGTACCACGTCAGGATTGTGGTGTCAGTCGCAGGAAATCAAGTGATATTCGTAGGCACTGTCCAATAACTTGATACATTTCCAACACAATTGTCTTCACACTTTCATTAATCTGGGTTGGGAACTCTATCGAAAATGTGCTGCACGTGACTTCTGAAGGTGGCTTCTCGAGCTACCGATATGTGCAAGTTTACACAACAAAATAATCTAGGCACTCGAGTGTTCTTTGATACGTCTCGGAAAATGTAGCATAATTTGAACAAGCCCATAGTGCCCTAGAGCAATGTTTTTCAACCCTGGTCCTGGAGGCACACTGCCCTGCATGTTTTAGATCTCTCCCTGCTCTATCACACCTGATTCCAATGATCAGCTCATTATCAAGTCCTTGATGAGCTACATCAGGTATGGGAGGGCAGAGAGAGATCTAAAACATGCAGGATGGTGTGCCTCCAGGAGCAGGGTTGAAAAACACTGCCCTAGAGAGACAGAGACTGAGAAAGAGAGAGAGACATAGGGACTTTGCCCCCAGTAGCAGCCAGTAAGCCTGTGTTATGGTAAGCCAGTGTTATGAATGTGGTCTATATGTAATTAACTTTAACAGCAGGAGGTGGTACATTATGGGTTTGGTCGCCACCCCTCGTGTCTGATAGGACGACAGCTCCCCTTTCTGGACATTGGGACTAGCCCCCCACGCCCCACCCACCACTCTCCCCAACCCCCATCGGCACTGGCTCTCTTCTCTCACACTGTTTCAAGTTTTAATTCACTTTGTGGATGATAATAATAATAATCAATTGATAATAGTAATAATCAATAAATTCATATTGCAAATGCATACTTTGGAATAGTAACAGCCAGTTTGCGCTGTTCTGTGAAGGGAGTTGTACACAGTCTTGTACTAGATCTTCTGTTTTTTGGCCATTTCTCGCATGGAATAGCCTCCATTTCTCCGAAGAATAATAGACTGACTAGTTTCAGAAAAACATTCTTTGTTTCATTTTGAGCCTCTTTTCGAACCCACAATTACTGATGCTTCAGATACTCAACTAGTCTACAGAAGGCCAGTTTTATTGCTACTTTTATCAGCACAACAGTTTTTAGCTTTGCTGACGTAATTGCAAAAGGATTTTCTTATGATCAATTAACCTTTTAAAATGATTGACTTGGATTACCAAACACAACGTGCCATTGGAACACAGGGCTAATAGTTGCTGATAATGGGCCTCAGTATGCCTATGTAGATGTTGCTTTAAAAATCTGCCGTTTCCAGCTACAATAGACATTTACAATATTGACAATGTCCACTCTGTTTTCCAATCAATTTGATGTCATTTTAATGAACAAAATATGTGGTTTTCTTTAGAAAACAAGGACATTTCTAAGTCACACCAAACTTTTCAACTGTAGTATACAGTGAGGGAAAAAATTATTTGATCCCCTGCTGATTTTGTACGTTTGCCCACTGACAAAGAAATGATCAGTCTATAATTTTAAGGGTAGGTTTATTTGAACAGTGAGAGACAGAATAACAACAAAAAAATCCAGAAAAACACATGTCAAAAATGTTATAAATTGATTTGCCTTTTAATGAATGAAATAAGTATTTGATCCCCTCTCAATCAGAGAGATTTCTGGCTCCCAGGTGTCTTTTATACAGGTAACGAGCTGAGATTAGGAGCACACACTTAAAGGGAGTGCTCCTAATCTCAGTTTGTTACCTGTATAAAAGACATCTGTCCACAGAAGCAATCAATCAATCAGATTCCAAACTCTCCACCATGGCCAAGACCAAAGAGCTGTCCAAGGATGTCAGGGACAAGATTGTAGACCTACACAAGGCTGGAATGGGCTACAAGACCATCACCAAGCAGCTTGGTGAGAAGGTGACAACAGTTGGTGTGATTATTCGCAAATGGAAGAAACACAAAAGAACTGTCAATCTCCCTCGGTCTGGGGCCCCATGCAAGATCTCACCTCGTGGAGTTGCAGTGATCATGAGAACGGTGAGGAATCAGCCCAGAACTACACGGGAGGATCTTGTCAATGATCTCAAGGCAGCTGGGACCATAGTTACCAAGAAAACAATTGGTAACACACTACGCCGTGAAGGACTGAAATCCTGCAGCGCCCGCAAGGTCCCCTTGCTCAAGAAAGCACAATGTACAGGCCCGTCTGAAGTTTGCCAATGAACATCTGAATGATTCAGAGGAGAACTGGGTGAAAGTGTTGTGGTCAGATGAGACCAAAATCGAGCTCTTTGGTATCAACTCCACTTGCCGTGTTTGGAGGAGGAGGAATGCTGCCAATGACCCCAAGAACACCATCCCCACCATCAAACATGGAGGTGGAAACATTATGCTTTGGGGGTGTTTTTCTGCTAAGGGGACAGGACAACTTCACTGCATCAAAGGGACAATGGACGGGGCCATGTACCGTCAAATCTTAGGTGAGAACCTCCTTCCCTCAGCCAGGGCATTGAAAATGGGTCATGGATAGGTATTCCAGCATGCCAATGACCCAAAACACATGGCCAAGGCAACAAAGGAGTGGCTCAAGCACATTTAAGGTCCTGGAGTGGCCTAGCCAGTCTCCAGACCTTAATCCCATAGAAAATCTGTGGAGGGAGCTGAAGGTTCGATATGCCAAACATCAGCCTTGAAACCTGACTTGGATAATAATGACTTGGAGAAGATCTGCAAAGAGGAGTGGGACAAAATCCCTCCTGAGATGTGTGCAAATCTGGTGGCCTACTACAAGAATCGTCTGACCTCTGACTGCCAACAAGGGTTTTGCCACCAAGTACTAAGTCATGTTTTGCAGAGGGATCGAATACTTATTTCACTCATTAAAATGCAAATCAATTTATAACATTTTTGAAATGCGTTTTTCTGGATTTTTTTGTTATTATTCTGTCTCTCAGTGTTCAAATAAACCTACTATTAAAATTATAGACTGATCATTTCTTTGTCAGTGGGCAAAGGTACAAAATCAGCAGGGGATCAAATAATTTTTTACCTCACTGTATGTGTCTATATATACACTGCTCAAAAAAAATTAAGGGTACACTGAAATCGCACATTGCGTCTCGATGAATGAAATATATTAAAGATCAAAATCTTTACTGTACGTTGTGTAATTCGTTGAGATCAAAATTACCTAACAACGGTCCATGGAAACCAAAATCACCAACCGACTGAGAGCTGGATTCAAACCATTGAAATCACAGGCTGTTCCATTTTGTTTGAATTTCATCACCGCAGCTCATAATGTGACTCAGTAGTGTGCTTGGCCCCCACATGCCGGTATGCCCCTTGACCCGACAACGTCTGGGCATGCTCCTGATGAGACAGCGGATGGTGTCCTGGGGGATCTCCCAGACCTGGATCAGGGCATCAGTGAGCTCCTGGACAGTCTGGCGCTACTTGGTGGCGTTGGTTGCGCTGATGCATAACGTCCCAGTGGTTCTAAATTGAATTCAGGTTTGGGGAATGTGAGGGCCAGTCAGTGGCATCAATGACAATTTGGTCAGAAACATGCAGCCCAGTAGCCCACTGGAGGTCATTTTGTAGGGCCATGGCAGTGCTCCTCCTGTTCCTCTTTGCACAAAGGAGCAGATACCGGTCCTGCTGCTGGGTCGGTGCCCTTCTATGGCCCGGTCCAGCTCTCCTCGTGTAGCGGCCCATCCCTGCTGTCTTCTCTATGCTCTTGAGACTGTACTGGTAGACACAGCAAACCTTCTGGTGGCGGCACGTATGGATGTGCCATCCTGGAGGGGCTGGACTAGCTGATGCCTTCATCATACAGGAACTGCCTACACACTCCGCCCACATGAGGTCGGGCATTGTCCTGCACCAGGAGGAACCCAGGGCTCACTGCACCAACGTAAGGTCTGACGATGGGTCTGAGGATTTCATCCTGGTACCTAACAGCAGTCAAGGTACTGTTGGCTAGCACGTGGAGGTCTGTGCGACCCTCCAAGGATATGCCACTCCAGACCAACACTGACCCACCGGCAATCCGGTCATGCTGGATGATGTTCCAAGCTGCATAATGTTCATCACGGCTTTAACAGACTGTTTCACGTCAGTCACATGTACTCAGTGTGAATCTGCTCTCATTTGTGAAGAGAACGGGGTGCCAATGGCGGACCTGCCAATTCTTTTGTTCTCTGGTGAATGCCAATCGAGCTACATGGCACTGGGCTGGGAGTACAGGTCCCACTAAAGGACGTCAGGCCCTCATGATGCCCTTCTACGGCCCTGTCCAGCTATCCTCCTGTAACGGCCTCTTCTCCTGGTATCTCCTCCATGCTCTTGAGACTGCCCTGGGAGACAGCAAACCTTCTTGCGATAGCACATACGGATGTGCCATCCTGGAGGTGCTGGACTACCTGTGCAACCTAAATTGGCTACAGGTACCACCTCATGCTACCAGTAGTGATAAGGACACTAGCAAAAAGCAAAACTAGAGAAGAATCAGTCAGGAAGGATAAGCAGAGAGCAATTGTCTGTGGCCACCACCTGCAAAACCATTCCTTTTTTAGGGTTGTCTTGCTGTTGCCTCTCCAGTGAACCTGTTATCACTTTAATTTGCACCAAAACAGACATTGATTCACAATCACTTATGCCTCCTAACTGGACAGATTGATATCTCTGAATATTAATTGACTTGGTGTTATACTGTGATGACTACGTGTTCCCATAAAAAATTTTTATCAGTGTATATAGTGTACTATATAGTGTACTAGGAGGAATTGCACTCAATTTGTCAAGCTAAGGCAGGTTTTCACAAACAAGAATTTGCGGTCTTTGGCTCTAACCCAAATCGTCTGCCTGTTATTCCTCTCACTAGCAGATTGTAATGTTGCCCTGGATTGGAAAGCTGCAGTTGTCATTCTGTTCGAAGGAGGTGACGAGTTTGACCCAAACATTTACAGTTCCAGTCTCTGTATTTGCCTGCTTATTGAAAGATTTTGGATGTTTGGTAACGGATAACCCACCATTTGAGTCCCACTGGACACTTTTTGCTCTTCAGTCAGGCTTCAGACAGGCCTTGGGTGTACATACATTTATTGCACCTTTACCAGCTAATTACATTATTTTGACAGGAAATGCCGCACTATCTCTGTACGGTGGAGTGATTGCCTTCCAAGGAGCTATGTTTCCCTGTCTGTACCCTCTGTGGCTTCTCTCTTGGTGTCTCTTGACCATCTGTAGCCAGTACGTCGAAAAGGCAGATCAGGTGAGGTGAATGGTGTTGATATATGGATGATCCAAATTTACCCTCACGGACGTCACACACACCTGCCCCCACCAATCAGTGGCCTGGGGGATGACCTGGGACACTATGAACTTCCTGGCTGCTAACACAAACATGCAGTGTGTGTGTGTGTGTGTGTGTGTGTGTGTGTGTGTGTGTGTGTGTGTGTGTGTGTGTGCGCGCGTGCGCGTGCGCGTGCGTGTGCGTGAAGAATGTTTGTTGTTTTTGGGAGTGTTGCAAGGTAACAAAGGCTAGGCTGCTGTGTTTGCGGGCGGGTGTGCCGGCGGGCGGGCGAATGTGTGGGCGGGCGGGTGCGTGCTAATATTGTTTTTGCTTTATTTGTTTGTCCGTGTGTGTCTGTGTAGCGCATGCATTTGTGAGTTTGACCCGCTCTCCCGTGTGTGACACCTCTCTCCACACATCCCAATCAAGTCTGCCTGGCGCCAAGTCCATACCCTGCCAGAACAATTGTTGTCCAAGAAGTTCCGAGCATACTGCACGATTGTTTCCTGTCATTGTGAGGCCACTTCCTTTCCAAGGTTATGAATGGACCCACGGGGCCGAGTGAGGGCTTTCTCTCTGTCTCTCTACCTCTCCCTCTCTCTCCCCACAGCACTGCTGCCTTGCCGACAGATGCTTTTACAACCAAAACACTGGTGCCATGTGACCCGTGGAGGTCAGAGGGGCATGCAGAGGACAGGCTGAATGACTACTCAAACTAACCAGGCAGAGGATGTCCTTTAGTCACTTTCTATGAATCCCTGCCTGCATCTTGTTGGTAATTTAAAGAGCAACTGCAGTGAGAACCAACTGTTCGCTTGTTGAAAACGAGAAGTCCCCTGTGATTGCATCACCATGTAATACCGGGTTGGGTTTGAATTACAATTATGTCAACAGGTCATGTCCTGGCTTGCCCTTATATGGGATGGCAACACCTCTTTATAGTTCAGGCTCCACATGAAATCAACCTGGCTGAACCCAGCCACAATAAGACTTAGCCAGAATAGTGGAATTTGCATTGAGATTCTAAATAAAAGTCCACCATTGGAAGATGTGCATTCAAATATAAACAGTGGAATCATGCAGCATTAGGACTAGATAATGCTGGGTTGGGATATTCTTCAAAAATATATAGTTAAATACATTATTACTCTACTGTTCAAAAGTTTGGGGTCACTTAGAAATGTCCTTGTTTTCTAAAGAAAACAACATATTTTGTTGATTAAAATGACATAATTGATCAGAAAACAGAGTAGACATTGTCAATATTGTAAATCACTATTGTAGGTGGAAACGGCAGATTTTTTATGTAACATCTACATAGGCATACAGAGGCATACAGAGGCCCATTATCAGCAACTATCAGCCCTGTGCTCCAATGGCACGTTGTTTGGTAATCCAAGTCAATCATTTTAAAAGGTTAATTGATCATAAGAAAATCCTTTTGCAATTATATTAGCAAAGCTAAAAACTTTGGTGCTGTTTGAAGTAGCAATAAAACTGGCCTTCTGAAGACCAGTTGAGTATCTGGCGCATCAGTAATTGTTCTTTTGAAACTCGTCAGTCTATTATTGTTCTGAGAAATGGAGGCTATTCCATGTGAGAAATGGCCAAAAAACAGAAGATCTGGTACAAGGCTGTGTACAACTCCCTTCACAGGATAGTGCAAATTGGCTCTAACCCGATTAGAAAGAGGAGTGGGTGGTCCCGGTGCACAGCTGAGCAAGAGGACAAATCCATTTGAGTGTCTAGTTTGAGAAACAGACACCTCGCAGGTCCTCTGCTGGCAGCTACATTAAATAGTACCCACAAAACAGTAGTCTCAGCCTCAACTGTTTTAAGCAGAGTTGCAAAGAGAAAGACATCTTAGACTGGCCAATAAAAAGAAAAGATTAAGATGGGCAAAAGAAAACAGACACTGGACAGAGGAAGACTGGAAAAAGTGTTATGGACAGACAAATCTGGTGTTCACATCACAAAGAAGAACATTTGGGAGATGCAGACCAAGTGGTGTGCTTGACACCATCATCTGTTAAGCATGATTGGGGCAATGTGATGGTCTGGGGGTGCTTTGGTTGTGGAAGTGGGAGATTTGATCAAGGTAAAAGGGATCTTGAAGAAGAAGGAAGGCTATCACTCCATTTGGCAACGCCATGCCATACCCTGTTGACAACGCTCGATTGGAGCCAATTTCCTCCTACAACAGGATAATGACCCAAAGCACAGCTCCAAACTATGCAATAACTATTTAGAGAAGAAACAGCCAGCTGGTATTCTGTCTATAATGGAGTGACTAGCACAGTCACCGGATCTCAACCCTGTTGTGGGAGCAGCTTGACCGTATGGTACATAAAAAGTGCTCATCAAGCCAATCCAACTTGTGGGAGGTGCTTCAGGAAGCATGGGGTGAAATCTCTTCAGATTAACTCGACAAAATGACAATTAGAATGCCAAAGGTCTGCAAGGCTGTAATTATTGCAAATGGTGGATTCTTAACAAAAGCAAAGTTTGAATGACGCAATTTATTTAAATTATAATCATTATTTCTAACCATGTCAATGACTATTTCCTTTACATTTTACCATATTTCCTATTCAAACTCACATGTATGTTTTCATGGAAACTAAGGAAATTTCAAAGTGACCTCAAAAATTTTGAACAGTAGTGTTATTATACAAATGTGGCGTGATTTCGCTGTACTTATATACTTTTGTACATTTTTGAATGGTTGACTTTTAATTTAAAGGCAAAATGCTAATTCCATCGTGGTGAGTCCTTATTGTGAATTAGTTGTTAACTAATTAGCATTTAGTAGTGTTATAACAATTGCTTAGGGCAGAACAGGTGGTTAGTCTCTTGATCCCTAGTTTGCACCAGTGACGGTACTTTGCTTGGGAATGTTTTTTTTGTTTTTTGTTTTGTTTTGCTGTACGAAATTGAGATGGGCTACCATAGAAAGTTAAGGCTACCTGTGAATGCATATAACATTAGAGGGCCAGTTGATGTCAGATGCAACTACCTTTGCTGTTGCCAGTCTCGTAATCCTCGCCAGGCAGGTAAGCCTACTAGCTAGCTGCCATTCTTCCACATCCCCCATCCTGTCCCTCAGTTTAATCGGTACATGTTAATTTTTTGGGGCCTGTGCTACCAATAGCTACATCAAGAATGGCTGTACATAACCTGAGTTGGGAACATAAGTCCTTGACTTGAAAATTTCTATCAGGTCTTCTTGCAGTGATTCAGGTGGGAAACGCTGGTTGTTGATTTCAAGGCTTTATCGGGTGGGCGTGTACTTGCCACACCATGAGACACCCACATTAAACCACACCTGCAAGACCAGTCATGTCTGGGCATGTCAAAGCTCCTGCATTTCTTAATGAACCTCTAAAACAAGCACAAGTGAGTTGGAAGCAGACACTATGGAAGTAGAAATTGTGCACCAATATAGCATTTTTAAAGCATGTTATATTTCATGAATAGCCTTTTAATGTAGACCACTTAGAAAAGAAAATGTATACAGTACTGTGCAAATGTCTTAGGCACCTGAAAGTTGAACTAAAGCCATGTATTTAGGTAGTAAGTTTTTATTTATAAATATATATATATATATATACACACACACACACATAGACACACATACACATACATACAGCTCCAGAAAAAATTAAGAGACCACGGCACCTTTTCTTTCCTTTCCAAAAAAGTTGAAAAGGAAAGTTTTGAATGAAACATCGATGGAAACAGTTCTAATATCAGTCTGTCAGGTAGGAGTAAGTGACTTCCCCAGACAGACTGAGAAGACAACTGGCAGGTGGTTACATTGGGCCCTATTACTGCAAACCTTTCTCTGTTATTTGTAGACAAATGCAAATAATCAAGCATGTATGTTTTCAAAGTATTTCTGTTGTTTAATTTCATAGCTGGACTGATCCCAAAAATATCTGACTGCAGACATTAGTGATAGCCATGAACTGTGGGCACTATACCCTACCAGTAATTGGAGTGAAGGACGATTCCTTCAAGAAGCTCTTTGTGAGAGACTTTTTCCACAAGAATCTCCTTGAGATTATGCGATGGTTTCAGTACTGCTGTCAATATTTGATGGATCTGAAATGTGTAACTTAATCTATTACATGGCTGTAAATGTGGATGACCATTGCTAAGTAGTTCAGCATTACACTTCAGCTGTATAATCGGTAGATACAGGCCAAAAAGTACTGAACAATAAAAAAAAAATATTTGCTTCCACTCCCAGGCAGGGGTATGCATTTCTGGACCTCGAAGCCAGTTCCACTACATTTCTTCAACGCAACCCTGTAATCAGGGTCCTATTTAGCCCTGGGACACCGGGTGGGTGCGATAGTGATGAGGTAGAACAGAAAATCAGCAGGATCCGGACATTGTTGAGTAAAAGTTGAATACCCCTGCCCTAAAGGATCTATGGCTGATTTAGAATGACCTAATCTACCGAATTATGGTCAACTCTCTCGCTTAATTTGGCACTTTTAAGTATGTGAAATCTTTTTTTACCAGGTTAAACTTTTCAAGAACCACTCAGTTGTGGAGCAACCCAGTAAGCAGATCACTTGAACTGTCACCCCACAGAATGTTGAAGCGACACCCCACAGAATTTAAAAAATGTTGTGACTCCTCCCTGTCTTGATAATGACAGTTTCTTAAACGGTTCCTTCAGTTCTAAAAGTTTTCCTATAAAGCTAAGAACAATGGCTCTGCAAACATTGGTTGTTTGTAAACAAACATTCATTACAAACAACCTGTTCAGCTGTCAATACCCATCCGGAGGAGCATACCCATATAGTCCAAAATGCTACTCGTGAAAAGAGAGATAAGAACCAGGCCTGAATGCTAGCTGCCGCGGCTAACTCTCTGACTTTTATTCAAGCCTGTTGAGATTGAGAGCTAGACTGGCACCACGGATGTGATCGTTTGGCACCAGGCTAGTAATCTGAATTATTTGTGAGCATTTTTTTTATTTTTTTAAAGTAGGCTTTTAAAGTTAACAAAGCACTTGCACGCAATCTGCCACCATGTCTCATCATTAAAGCATGCTATGGTTTCTGCCTAGAAAACTATTTTGACTTGCAAATATTTAAGCCATTATTGGAGGTATTTTCCAAAAAACTTTCAGCTAACTTTTAAATAACTAGGGCTAACCTATAGATATAGCGTACTAGGCAACTGGTTGCAGTATTGACTACAAAAAGGCTTGGGTCATTTCAATAAATCCATAATTAGGTACACACTGCATATCTTCAATCAAATTTCAATCAATCAATCAAATTTATTTATAGAGCCCTTTTTACATCAGCAGTTGTCACAAAGTGCTTTTACAAAACACCCGGCCTTAAACCCCAAGGATCAAACAACAGTAGTGTTGAATTTCAGTGGCTAGGAAAAACTCCCTAAGAAGGCCGAAATTTAGGAAGAAACCTAGAGAGGACCCAGGCTCAGAGGGGTGACCAGTCCACTTCTGGCTGTGCCGGGTGAACATATTAAGAGTACAAATTGTAATAATTAATAAATGCATGTGGGCTGAGTCCAGAGTCTATTTAAACTTAGTCCAGGTCGGAAGCATGACCAGATGGACAAGGACATGGACAGCACGGGGGAGGGGGGAGGTGTCAGCACAGTGGCAGCTGAAATCGTCAGGTATCGTCTTGATCTGTAACACAACCAGGAGGACTTTGGACCGGGACAGCAACGGGTCTTTCAAGCCTGGTACTCCTCAGGTGTGGGCCAGGACCTCATGTCCTCCTAAGTTTAAAACGGCAGGAGACAGGGAAAATTTAGAAAATGCATTCCTTATCTTGCTACCCCTGATCCCATACTAGCTAGGACTGCTAGATGTTCCACCTAACCTCCTGTGGAGGACATTTGAGAGGCCATCTTCAAGATAATGTGCATTCCACCCTCCTGATTTCTGTTAGGGAGATTACTGTGCTCTGTCAAAAATGTTTATGCAATTTGTCACTTTTCTTATTAGATTGCCCAATTTTTTTTATATTTCACCCACCTAAGAGTATATATGGCAGAATAAACCCAGCTTGTTAGCATAGATATTATTTGTCTTTTTATTTATTAGCCCTTGTAACTCCTTGGGAGGAAGGTCTTGTCTCTTTGATGTTGTACTTTAGTGAGAGGTTAGCCAGTTTCAACTGTACTGTGAGGTTGGTTGATTGGAGAGAGGGTTTGTTGGTTGGTTGGTTGATTTGAGGCTGGGTTTGTTGGTTGGTTGGTTGGAGGGTTGTTGGGTGTGTATGTGTGTGTTACCCTGCCTGCTGTAATGTTGCCGACTCGTCCTCCTAAAAATTGACACGTGTTTGAAATCCAAGCCAGCCCTGTCCTCATGCCATGATATGAATCACTCTACTTCTATTTCTGTCTGGCTCTTTCTCTCTGTCTCTTACTGCTTTACTCTCTCTGTCCTGCCTTTTCCATTTTCGTGAACTTTTGTACGACCCAAATTAACACTTCACCCGGTCTTTTCAAAAAAGTCTTCTATTTAATTAAAAAAATGACTGATTCATGAACAGGTTCAGTTCATTGTTATTGCCTGTGGAATAACAGTATTGGCAGCTCAGATCTTCAGAAAGATAAATAGAATGGTAATGCACCAGTTGAGAGCAGCAGGAATGGGAACAACTGGCAGGTAACAGTCTGACAGCTTGACTTCTGAAATATATACACCCTGATGAAGGTGGACTGGCTCTTTGTTTAAGGGATCTGTTTCATTGTTGGACGCCTCAGTACTACTTGTGAATGCCCTTGTAGTAAGTTACTGTGTGTCAGTTACTTTCCTAAATTGTTTTAGATCCAGCACAAGGGATTCTGCGTGCTGACTGACTGGTAAAGTAAATGCAACATCAGGTATCCTAAAAGCCTACTGACTGGGGAATTAGAAGTTGACCTATTGTGACTATTGTGGGCATTTGCACTCTAGTCTGCCTACACGAGTAGTTGCTGAACTCATCAGCAAACAGTGATGTCAAGTTCTACAGCTTTGTTGTTCCTTGCAGTCCTACAAATAGGAGCGAAGTTTGTTTCATTGAAGATCCTTCATTGTTCGCTACACCATGTTAGTCGAACATGGACAGATGGCTGGTCGCCCTACCTACTGGTCACAAGCCTTTTACTCTGAATTGATAGAACGTCACAGTCTGCCTGATGCTGTAACTGTAAGCCCTCTCAGTTCACTTCTCAGCTTAGAGGAACTGTAAGAGGTATTCCGCTGTTAGCACAGGGAATTCACTTAGCGGCCTGGTTGTGCTGTCTTGCTCCTGTAAGCCCACTCTCAGTTCACACTGGCTGGTTGTTGTGCGCGCTGTATTCTAAATCCTTGCAGTTCTCTTCTCAGTTCACTTCTCAGTTCACTTAAGTCTGGTGGCACTGCTGTATGATATGCACCAGACACAGGTCATTCAGTGTATTGGAGCTTTATTCTGCCGTTAGCCAGTTCCCTTTGTGTCTGCTCGGCTGTTTCTGGAATCCCAGACATTTGAAGCATTTTTTTTTTTTTTAAAGCTGGGCAGACGAGCATTTCTTCACAGCTCAGACAGTCCCACACTGCTTAGATACACTTAGAAGCAAGACAAACACTTTGGCAGCACGGACAGGCATTCAGAAAGCCTTTGCCGGTGTTCAGTTAAACTTGGCGTTGTTTACTTAGTGAACTCTCCTCTGTAAATACCTACAATATAAGCTTAAGAGGCATTAAGATGTTCCACCTGCCAACACAACCATCAGCTGCCTAAAGGTGTGACCCTGTGAGCTGCCACAGGTGCGTCTCACTGTATCTAAATCAGCATGTTGTAATTAAAGGGGATGTCCCTGATTTGCACCCTCCTTCTGGAAGTTAACTGAATTCCAGAAACAGCACTATAAAAACGAACTCACCTCTTGTGCGGGTCTTGCTTTCACTTTTGGTGCTTACAGAAGGTGTCAAAATTATGTTTTGAGATATTTCAGTGGCACAATGATTGCCTACACTATTAGGTGCTTGTGTTCTTCAACAGAAATTGAGAACTTTGTAGAATTTTAATCACCAGAACGTAAGAGGGATTTTGCTTTTCCCTTTCTGCTATTGCTTATTTGAGGAGAGGCACGTTGTGTGTCATTGTGATCCTGAAGGAAAAGACAGAGGGTCACAGCAGGCTTGTACTCTTTCTATAAACCAAAAGAAATTCTGCATTTTAAATTCTGCAAGCCTCCTATTTTGGCCTGGATGTTTAATATCTTGTTTAAATGTGCATAATAAATGCGTATAATCACCATACCTCAGTTGGCCATTAAATTCCAAGTTTGAAAGTGAGTGGTTTTGATGACATTAGGCACAAATCAAAACATGATACATAATATAGCACACAACCAGTGGTCAAAAATCCCCAGAGTACATCTTTAATGCCCCTTTAAATCAAATCATTTGAATTACGCAAAAGATGCTTTAAAAAATAAAAATCCCCTCTCCCCCTCTCTGCGTCACTGTCTCTCTATCCACCATCCTCTTCCTTTCTTAATTTCCCTTTCTTTATTCCCATCACGTTGGTGAATTAAGACATCCTGTCACTACTGACATAAGCGCTGGGTGATATTAAACAACAAAGTGCGCCTCTCTTCCACCTTCATGTTCCTCCGTGTTCCCAAATTGCTCCCTATTTCACTCCCTATTTCGTACAGCCGGACTTTTTACTGGAGCTCCTAAGGTTCTGGTCAAACAGTGCACCATACAGGGAATCCAATGAGATGCCGTGTGGAACTCGGTGAACCAGTGTCGTGTTGTTCTATTACGGGAGGCTGGCATAACAGACTACCTAATGAAATTGTTTACAGTTCCTGTTGTTCCTGTTGCCGACAGAACCCTGTTGCTATGACTCTGACTGGATTACCAATTGACTAACAGCAAGACTCCAGGTGGCAGTTTAGTAACCCTATGTCTTGGCTTTTTAATTGCTTGTATCAGTGTGATCTTTAAAAACGAACATGTATTTTTTATCTTTTCCACGTTCAGTGATTTCATCAATCGGATCAAATTTTCCATCACTAGTCTTTATTTGCCAAGTTGAAATCTAGCATGCCAATGCTGAAGGCATTTACTAAAATGTACAAGTGTAACGGCTAAAATCAACCAAAGAATAATCCAATGTTCTCTACAAGTGCTCTGTCAGGCCTAGCCATAAATGCATTCTTAACAAACATATTGAGACCTGTGTACCTATGCTAGAATTCTAATCATTGATGTAAAGGACATCAGTCTAAACAGACAATCTAATCAAAGGACTGAATTCATCATTATTGTGTGAATAAACTAAAAATGCCAAATAGGTTTTACTTGGATGTATAAGACAATGTTTGGGGGTAGTGCCGCCAGTGGAACTTGTTAGTCTGGAAGCAACTGGCACAAGGTCACTGCTATCTTTAGTCTTACCTTTTATTTCAAATCCCAGCTTTAATTTAAAAAGGATACATGTGTATGGTTAGAGTTTTCATTTCTTTCGACATGCTGTAGTTTTCCAGTTTTCTCTCCTTATGCTCGTTCGCCCCTCCCTCTCATACTGAACACCTAATCTGACCATCAGTCGGGCTGAGTGATGTGGATCCATGTGTGCCTTCCGTTCACTTCCTTCTTAGTACTGCGTATGGGGTGAGGTCAGGCTGGTGTATCTAGGACTTTACAGGACACACCATGACTCTCAATGTCAACTGGAATGGTTCTTTGTTTCTCTCTTAGTTTGGATGGCAACCTTTATTCCCAACATAGAGCAGCGATGTGGGATCGGTCCCTGGTCTAAAGTAGGTCACTATTTAGGAATCAGGGGCCATTTGGATCTGACAGTCACAGGCCTTGTGTCAGCTCTTTTTTTGGATCAGCTGAGGGTGCCACTGCGATAATATCGACAGCATGCCCAGAACAGGTGAATGGACTGCTTGTATCTATTGACCTCTCTGAATAAATCTGCTCTTTCTCAGTCAATCTCTTATTTTCACTAGTGTGCAGTATTCATTCATACTACGTGGTATGAAGACAGATTGTTATATTTATGGGGCTCATGCCTGAGGCTAATCTGTACCAGAACGTGCACATAGAGTGGGTGAAGCTCTTTGTTCTTGTTCTGATCTTTTCTGTTGACACCTAAGGGCCCAGACCGTCATCAAGAATTTGTCCAATTACCCCAGACTTCGTTGTGATTTAACCTTGGTTGAGTCAGTGTTAATATCAGGTCGCGTGTTGAATACCCCCTTTATCCTGTATTTATCCTTATCAGTCAAATAGTATTTGATGTCTCTGTCTACAAGCTGCTAAGACAGGGCCGTTCCATTATTCTTCTCCAACCTCTGCTCTTTAGGTCACACAAATGGAATGACCGAATAATGGTTGATTGTTAGCAGTGAGTCTACATCTGAGGCATTGTCTCTGGTGATTGGAGAGGCTGGTGTGGAGGGACATCAGCGGTACTGATGAATACGTCTCTGCAATGGCACAACATAATCATCTACTGAGTGACCTTAGATGACCACATCACAATGTCCGAAATGAAGGTTGTTAGATGACCTCATCACAATGTCCGAAATGAAGGTTGTTAGATGACCTCATCACAATGTCCGAAATGAAGGTTGTGCCTTCTGGTTTTTTTCTTCTCTTGCTCTCTTTTGCTAGATTTTTATCAATTTTGTTTAGATGTTTTGTTTTTAAGTAGTTCCCTGTATAAGACTCTCCTCATTGGTTCAGTTCTGTCTCCACTGATTCTTCTGCAGTCCTGTAGCTTCTAAATAACCCCCTTGTTTTGGTAGTGGAATGTTAATGACCGGGCAACCAGTACACCGCCATCAAATTCTTTACGTCTTGATCCTCATTTTTCACATTTACATTTGTTATTTTTAGTAATTTAGCAGACACTCTTATTCACAGCGACTTACAGTACTGAGAGCCTACACTTTCATACTCTTTCCCATGGGAATCAAAACCCACAAACCTTGCATACTCTATCCTCTATATGGCGCGCTACATTTCCAATAGCTCTGGTCAAACCTAGTGCACTATATAAGGAATAGGGTTCCATTTGGGGGCTTATGTGATCCAAGGGTCTTATGTGATCTTGGTTAACGCAGAACGCCTGAATGAGGCTTTTCATGTTGTTGCAAAAAAGCAACGTTTTGTGCATCCTAAAGGGCTCTCTTACCTTATTCCCTTAATAGTGTGTTACTTTTGGCAAGGCCGTGGTCAGAAATAGTGCATTATATACGGATTAGGACGCCATTTGGCGCATAGCCATGCAGGAACAAGCCACAAGATGTTTGTGAGGGATTGTAGTTAATATGTTGAGCTCAGTATCTAAGTATTCTACACAGCGGGCCGCTCCTTAGTCACCAGTCAACCTGGCTAGTAAATACTACTCCATGTCCGCCTCCCTCTGGAACCCTGCTCCCTGTACAGTGGGATCCCGATAATGACAGACCCAGGCATTTCTTCTGCATTCCCCCAGCCTGCATCATGTGTTCTGATCCACAACACATTGTGCCAGTAACATGAATGATCAGTTAGCAGATTCCCTGTCAAACCTCAGTCAGCCTGGAAATTCCAAGTTCACCTCAGTTATAGTTTTTGGAAGGTAAACTATTTCAGTATTTTCCTCATGCTGTTAGTAATAACAGTTCATTCGTCATATTACTCTGGTAGCACCGGGCTGTGTTTGAAATATAAACCAGTACTGTTTGAACCCATGGCTGCCCCAAGCCCCTTTCCTGCCCTCTCAGCGTGGTCCTCTGTGGGGAACAGAAGGCTTGGGTGGATGTTGGCGTTGGGGTGGGCTCAGACTGAAAGAGCCACTGGATTGGTGGAGATGAGATGGGGGCAGATTCTAGAATGCACGGGAATACTCAGGAGGGCGGTTTGGAACTGAAGAAAATGTTGTAAAGCCCAGTGAAACGGGGAGTTACTATAAAACTTGCCCAACAAGAAACGTTGTTTGTTTAATTGAATTGCACAACGTTTGGGAAGTTATTGCTGTGTTATGCCGCAATGAGCACGACCGTTGCTGCAAAACGCTGATGCAGACAGACTTCTGTCCAGAGCCACTGACAGACGACACATCACTAGGCGGTTTATAATCCATTTCCTTGGTGGTTGCCAGCCCAGCGGGCCACCACCATGCCGCCACCACGCCAGAGCTCCAACCAACCTAACCCGTGCCAGTCAGCCTGTAGCTGGTAGGGCTTTATTCAATCCCAGCTCCTTGGTGGTTGCCAGCCCAGCATGCCACCACCATGGCAGCACCATTCCAACCGTCTTGTCTGTGGCTTATTTAAGCCGGCATTATGGTGGCTGGCAGTTCCACGCCTCAGCCGAGCTAGTCCTTCAATACCAGACTGTATATTTGATCCACCGCCGCCATGAAGACTGGCAGCGCCATGCCAGGACCGTGCTCCAAGCGACCAGTGCCAGCCAGCGGCTGATGCCAAGTCGGTCTGTAGCGTAGGCATGGAATCAATAGAAAAAGCATCGCCGTTCAAGCCAGTTATGGCATAATTGACAGACAGGCAGCCATTCCGGTTGTACCCGTAGATGCTATGTATTTCTGGTCAGTGCGAGGGTGGTGTATTTAATGTCAGCACCACAGTGGGAGATGGCTCATCCGTTATGCCGGTACTCGAACCGTATGGACATGCTAATGGTATACCTAAACTGATCGGGGGGGGCTCTTTATCATAACAATGAGTTGTACAGAATGCAGGCTTACCCATTAGTTAGGCTTGGCTGAATGGAACAAAACACTCTGTCTATTTGCTGCCCACATGATCTGACGGAGGTCATGCTGAACTTCTGGAATCTTGGTGCTACATTTCCTATAGACAGACAGGGAGAGGTCGAGTTCAGTAGGAAACACGGGCTAAAGTGACGACCATAACGTCAATGCCAGGCTTCTCTGTCAGTGTGCAAGTTAGCTTTCTCTATTACCCTTCTTAATAATATATTTATGCAGGGCAGTCGCTGTGCTTGCATCCCAATCGGCATGCTATTCATTAGGCAGTGCCCTATTCCTGCCCACCACCCTATTGGGAATAGGGGGCCATTTGGACGCGGACACAGTCTCTCCTCAAGAAGATTCCTGACTGTCCCACTGGCGGGGCTGGAGTGCGCTGTTTGGGTGTGTGCTGTACGTGCATGCGTTTGTGAGCACACATGTGCGTGTCTGGACGTGCAGCATCTGCTCAGGTCTTTTCATGCTTGCTGTAGCCTCTCTGTGCACAGGGCTGAGTGTCGGCGGCGCTAGCAGCGACGTCTCCAGCATGTCCAGGGTTAACGCTAAGCAGCTCCTCCCCTGGGTGGGGAGAGGCCGTTGAATGGCTAGCTCCCACAGCCAGACAACACATTGGTTAAGGCAGAGGGTGGATCTGTGGCTGGCACTGTGCTGCGGAGTGGACTCTACCACGCTGGATCAGGAGTCTGTCTGTGTGCCTGTCTCTATGGAGGGTTGGGCTGCAGCCACTAGGAGTTGGGGGGGGGGGCTGTATGTTGCAGCTGAGGGGAAAGCGGGAGACGGGGAGACGTTTTATTTTCTCCTTCAAAGTATTTACTGTCAAGACGATCTTCTCAGTGTAAGCTCCTCATTGAGAAAGGCATGTCTAAACCCTCTGTGTAGGGCTGGAGCAGGGAGTAGGCCAACATTTGATTCAGTTACATTACCTCTTGGCTCCTTGGACCTACCCCTCCTACCTACACACAGCACACAGTCTGTCAGGCTGTTTTTAGGTCCGCTAGTGTGAAGCGTTTCTAACCGTCAGATGGTGGAGGAGGAGGAGGGGTCCATGTTGTTGTGCTCCTAGAAGCCTGACCTTACGTCACATGACTGCTGTGACACTAATGAACCCCAACAGCACGAACACACACACACACACACACACACACACACACACACACACACACACGAGTAATGGTCAACAAGTGAGTAATGAGTGGTGTATCAAGCATGACGTCAGACAGTTGTTTCTGTCCTGTGATTGCTTTAGGTTTCACATTTTATTACTTTAGTACAGACATTATTTTACCGGGGTATCTCGGAAACGGCATTAATCCTAGCCAGATTAGGCATTTCAGTCAGTAAGTCTACAGGCAATAAAAGGTGACAGTACACACCGATCAGCCATTACATTATGACCACCTGCCTAATATTGTGTAGGTCCCCCTTTTGCTGCCAAAACAGCCCTGAACCGTCGAGGCGTGGGCTTCACTAGACCTCTGAAGAGGTGTGCTGTAGTTTCTGGCACCAAGACGTTAGCGGATCCTTTAAGTCCTGTAAATTGCGAGGTAGGGCCTCCATGGATCGGAGGACATGTTTGTCCAACACATCTCACAGATGCTCAATTGGATTGAGATCTAGGGAATTTGGAGGCCAAGTCAACACCGTGAACTCGTTGTTGTGTTCCTCAAACTATTCCTGAACCAATTTTGCTTTGTGGCAGGGCGCATTATCCTGCTGAAAGAGGCCAATGCCATCAGGGAATAACGTTGCCATGCAAGGGTGCACATGGTCTGCAACAATGCTTAGGTAGGTGGTACGTGTCAAAGTAACATCCACATGAATGGCAGGACCCAAGGTTTCCCAGCAGAACATTGCCCAAAGCATCACACACTGCCTCCGCCGGCTCTCCTCCTTCCCATAGTGCATCCTGGTGCCATGTGTTCTCCGTGTATGCCAACGCACATGCACCCGGCCATCCACATGATGTAAAAGGAAACTTTGATTCATCAGACCAGGCCACTGCCTTCCATTGTTCCGTGGTCCAGTTTTGATGCTCACGTGCCCATTGTAGGTGCTTTCGGCAGTGGACAGGGGTCAGCATGGGCACCCTGACTGGTCTGCAACTACGCAGCCCCATACGTAACAAACCGCAATGCACTGTGCGTTCTGACACCTTTCTATCAGTACCAGCATGAATTCTTTGAGCTACAGTAGCTCGTCTGTTGGATCAGACCACATGGGCCAGCCTTCGCTCCCCACATGCATCAATGAGCCTTGGCCGCCCATGACCCTGTCGCCGGTTCGCCGCTTTTCTTTCCTTGGGCCACTTTTGATAGGTACTGACCACTGCAGACTGGGAACACCCCAGAAGAGCTGCAGTTTTGGAGAAGCTCTGACCCAGTCATCTAGCCATCACAATTTGGCCCTTGTCAAAGTCACTCAGATCCTTACGTTTGCCAATTTTTCCTGCTTCTAACACATCAACTTTGATGACAGAATGTTCACTTGCTGCCTAATATATCCCACCCACTGACAGGTGCCATGATAACAAGATTATCAGTGTTATTCACTTAACCTGTCTGGTCAATGTTATGGCTGATCGGTGTATACTGATTATACATAGAAATAAATACTAATTAATGAAAGAACACTATATACAAAACAGAAAATAGACAAATGAACCTTATATAAACAGTTGATATGACACCAAATACAGCGGATTAGGTGATTTAGCAGGTGCAGTTATCAGATAGCAGCTAATTTATTTGGTTTATTCGGTGAGTTGGGATGGAAAAGTATGTGTAAATTAGCAAATTCTGTCTGTTTTAGACTCTGTAACTTCATAATATAGAATGTCACAGCCATAACTGTCAATTATCCACTCTAAAGTAATGATGGAAAATACAGTTAGGTCCGGAAATATTTGGACACTGACACAATTGTCATAATTTTGTCTCTGTACACCACCACAATGGATTTGAAATGAAACAACCAAGATGCAATTGAAGTGCAAACTTTCAGCTTTAATTCAAGGGCTTGAACAGAAATATTGTATGAAACGTTTAGGAATTGCAACCATTTTCATACACAGTCCCCTTATTTCAGGGCCTCAAATGTAATTGGACGAATGAACACAGTCATGAATAAAATGTTCATTTTTAATACTTTCTCGAGAATCCTTTGCAGGCAGTGACTGCTTGAAGTCTGGAACGCATGGACATCACCAAACGCTGGGTTTCCTCCATTGTGATTCTTTGCCAGGCCTTTACTCTAGCTGTCTTTAGTTGTTGTTTGTTCATGGGACTTCCTGCCTTAAGTTTTGTCTTCAGCAAGTGAAATGCATGCTCGATCGGGTTGAGATCAGATGTTTGACTCGGCCATTGCAGAATATTCCACTTCTTTGCCTTAAAAAACTCCTGGGTTGCTTTCACAGTATGTTTTGGGTCATTGTCCATCTGTAAAGTCAAGCGCCGTCCAATGAACTTTTGGCTGAATCTGGGCAGCGCCGTCCAATGCCGTCCAATTAAAGTCAAGTGCCGTCCAATGATTTTGGCTGAATCTGGGCAGACTATATCCCTATACACTTCAGAATTCATCTGGCTGCTTCTGTCTTCTGTCACATCATCAATAAACACTAGTGACCCAGTGCCACTGGAAGCCATGCATGCCCATGCCATCACACTGCCTCCACCGTGTTTTACAGATGATGTGGTATGCTTCGGCTCCTGAGCCGTTCCAAGCCTTCTCCATACTTTTTTCTTCCCATCATTCTGGTACAGGTTGATCTTAGTTTCATCTGTCCAAAGAATGCTGTTCCAGAACTGGACTGGCTTTTTTAGATGTTTTTTTGGCAAAGTCTAATCTGGTCTTTCTATTCCTGAGGCCTATGAATGGTTTGCACCTTGTGGTGAACCCTCTGTATTTGTTCTCGTGAAGTCCTCTGTTTATGGTAGACTTGGATAATGATATGCCTACCTCCTGGAGAGTGTTCTGCACTTGGCTGGATGTTGTGAAGGGGTTTTTCTTTACCATGGAAAGGATCCTACGATCATCCACCACTGTTGTCTTCCGTGGACGTCCAGGCCTTTTTGTCTTGAAAAGCTCACCAGTGTGTTCTTTTTCTCAGAATGTACCAAACTGTTGATTTGGCCACTCCTAATGTTCCTGCTATCTCTCTTATGGATTTTTATTTTTTGCAGCCTTAGGATGGTCTGTTTCACTTGCATTGAGAGCTCCTTTGACCGTGTGTTGTGGGTTCACAGCAACAGCTTCCAAATGGGAATGCCACACCTGGAATCAATTCCAGACCTTTTACCTGCTTATTTGATGAAGAAATAACGAAGGAATAGCCCACACCTGTCCGTTTGAGTCAATTGTCCAATTACTTTTGGTCCCTTGAAAAAGAGGGGGCTTCATATTAAAGAGCTGTAATTCCTAAACCCTTCCTCCAATTTGGATGCGAATTCCCTCAAAACAAAGCTGAGAGACTGCACGTTAAGCACATATTATTTATCTGTAACTTGAATATACAGCTCTGGAAAAAATTAAGAGACCACTGTACCTTTTTCTTTCCTTTCCAAAACAGTCAAAAAGGAAGGTTTTGAGTGAGGAACAGAAGGGTTAAAATTAGGAGACCACTGCAAATTGAACGCTTCTGTTCCTCACTCAAAACTTTCCTTTTCAACTTTTTTGGAAAGGAAAGAAAAAGGTACAGTGGTCTCTTAATTTTTTCTGGAGCTGTATTTGGTAAACTGCCAAAAGAACAAAACTTCAAAAGTCTCAGTGTCCAATTATTTCTGGGCCTATCTGTAGCTTAAAATTAAGCAAGCATTATGCAGTTATTTTCTTAAAATTGCAATCCGCGACTTCTGGTAAAATGTTCTCCCTCCCCAAGAGTCTTGTTCATTTCATGTAACACCTATAATGCACCTAATTAGCTCCATGCCAATATTAATAAATTCACATTTTGGGAACTATAATTCTGTGAGATTTCTAAGTTGTGATTTAGCCTGCAGTAGTGATCTCCATGACTCCGGGAGCGCCCTAATGCGCACCCACACATTACAGTAACGCAGGCTACGTGATGACCAGTGGCCGGACGTGACCCCCTTGTTAAAGCCAATCCTAATCTGCCTCTAGGGATGAGCTAATCTGGTAGACAGGCAGTCAGCAAAGGTGTTTACCTCTCTCCCCCACGCACTCGTTCACTTACAGAAACAAACACACAACCGGTGCCAACTGGCTCTGCCCCTCCACAGTGTCACCGAACTGAACTGTGTGTACGTGTGATTGCCGTGTCACTATGTGTTCTGGCCAGCTTGGCACTAGATGAAGCAGGGTCTGCGTGTCACATCTGACATGATAACATTTCTAATGGGATTTATGTGTTCAACTGAAGATATTTTAAATGTGTGTTTGTGTTGCACATGTCAGACTGTTCCAAGCAAACCGGGTCGAGTGCAGACAATAGAAATGACAGTCGTCCCAACAGTGCAACGCCCGCCCAGACATTACGCTGGTTCGGTTAGCAGCGGGCTTTGCGTATTTGGAGATTTTTGACAAAGGACTGTTGTTGTCCGGGGTACTGTTCAGTTGGTGGAACTGAATGCAATGCAGATGTGCACTCTTTGTCTCTGTGTTAATCCGTCTCCCCTCCCCCCCAGTGTGCCCACCCAGCTGTAAGCACCGGGCCTGTACCAAGGACAACCAGTGTTGCCATGAGTCATGTCTGGGAGGCTGCTCCGAGCCCCAGAACAGCAGCAGTTGCGTGGCATGCAAGAACCTCCAGCACCAGGTAAGAAATGCCCAGCACCTCCAACCCAAAGCAAGGCGCTAGAGTGGGAGCACATTTGGAATTTAATGAGTCAACTGTTAATTGAATGACATGGGTAGTAAAAATTGGTTTACTTTGAGTTGAAAACATAAACAGGGTGATACACAATACATATTCCAGGTAAAATATGGTAGCTCTTAAACGACAGATGCAACAGGTGATTGGAAAGTCAAAATAAAAATTCCTCATTATTAGTACTTGTTTTTGTATTTTCTGCTGAGAAACTGCAACGAGGATAACGGATTTTGATAGTGCGCTGTTGATTTGATGGCCTATAGGCAAGGTCAGGGATTTCAATGGGAGAAGCCGTTTGTAGATAACTGTACAGTCGTTGAGGCAGTGTGTGTGCATCACTACACACACGTTTCCTTATTTAGTGCTGATCTGTACAGTGGTGAAGCTGTTCAACTCTCGCCTGTCCACCGATGGACAGAATCTCTTGATTCTGCCAAATGTTTGAAGTCATCCAGATGCCCCAACTTATGGATTAACCAACACTTCCCTGTACCAGGGTGCCTGCGTGGACCGCTGTCCTCCGGGATACTACACCTACCGGGGCTGGCGCTGCGTCCCCTTCTCCTTCTGCCAGCACCTCCACAACAAATGTAAGCAGAGCAAGAGCAGCGACTGCCAGGAGTATGTCATCCACAACGGAGCCTGTATACCTGAGTGCCCCTCCGGATACACTACAGTCAACTCTACTACGTAAGTTGTACGGTTATTCAACACTTTTCACCACTGTCAACTACACTGCATAGGTCTAGAATACAGTACTGTAAACTCCAATCAACTCCAGTAGTTTAGAATACAGTACTATAAACTCCAGTAGTTTAGAATACAGTACTATAAACTCCAGTCAACTCCAGTAGTTTAGTATACAGTACTATAAACTCCAGTCAACTCCAGTAGTTTAGAATACAGTACTATAAATTCCAGTCAACTCCAGGAGTTTAGTATACAGTACTATGAACTCCAGTCAACTCCAGTAGTTTAGAATACAGTACTATAGACTCCAGTAGTTTAGAATACAGTACTATAGATTCCAGTCAAATCCAGGGGTTTAGTATACAGTACTATAAACTCCAGTCAATTACAGGAGTTTAGAATACAGTACTATAAATTCCAATCATCTCCAGTAGTTTAGTATACAGTAATATAAACTCCAGTCAACTCCAGTAGTTTAGTATACAGTACTATAAATTCCAGTCAACTCCAGTAGTTTAGTATACAGTACTATAAATTCCAGTAATCTCCAGTAGTTTAGTATACAGTAATATAAACTCCAGTCAATTCCAGTAGTTTAGTATACAGTACTATAAATTCCAGTCAACTCCAGTAGTTTAGTATACAGTACTATAAACTCCAGTAGTTTAGAATACAGTACTATAAATTCCAGTCAACTCCAG
>JACXGI010007991.1:6360-35254 GCA_016801175.1 Esox masquinongy
CCCCCCCCCCCCCCCCGTGTGTGCTCTGTCTTCACCCCCACTGTGACACCCAACGTACACCTACAACGTTTACAGGAGGACTCCACCTGAACCTAAACTCGCGGTTGACGCTGTGCTCCATGTTCAAACTGTGGAAATTGGTGTGTTTTTTTTCAGGAGTGCTTCCTGGGTTCTCTGGACACGACTTAGTTATCCTGAGATAATTTCTGCATAGTGAAAAGCTACTTTTTTCATATTCAAACCTGGCTTCCTGTACCAATGTTTTGTTGCAAAAGTAATTAATGAGTCGAACTTTTGCAGATACTTAGTTACCTGGGAATTCTGAGATGAGCTGAGATTTCTGCCTCAGTTTGAGTCCTGTGCCTGCAACAAGCAGACATGGGGACTGGAACAACCAATTTCATTAGATGGATGGATGCGTGTTTCCAGAAAAGAGAAAAATAGTCCTTATAATTTTTTGTTCTGAATCCCAATTGTTGCTCCAATCTCCTTTGCTGCTTCTGCCTGTTTGAACACTCTGAAGTCTGAACGCTCCCCACTCCAAAGAATTCTAACCGTTCCTGGAGAGGAGGGGTGCTGAAAGGGCTGTGTTTTGTTTCATGCCTAATCGCACTTGATTTATCTGGCCAACTAAATCACAGTCTTCTGTTTAGACTAGGATTATTTGAACTAAGTGTGTTCAGGGCTTGACTAAAAGCATGCATATCCAGTCTCTTCACTAAAACTTTAGAGGCCCCTGCTCTTTAAACTGGTCTGAGAATGGTCCCCTTTTGCACTAGTCACACTTTGAATATGGAGCTGTTTCTTACTGGGCAAAAAAAAAACATTTTAATGTGTCTCTTTCGTTTTGGGTGGAGTTCTCTTGCAAATGTGACCATGCTTTACCATATTTCAATTGTTATTTAGATGTTATGTTAAAATTATAGATTGTAGAATTTGGAAAGCATTACATTACTTTGTTTTCTTTGTTCCCGTTTTGCTTTGGTAAGTGTATTTCTGTAGCTGTAGCGGCTGACCAAATGCACATTCCCTCATTAAATTAACAAAGGGTGAAGAACGGTTAATTCCTTATAGATTTCAACAAAACACAGTAGTTAACTGTGTTTAAACCCTCCTTTACTTGCTTGGAGATATCAGATAATATTCCCCAAAAAACCTTAGTGACTCTGTCATGATAGGTGTCCATAATGTCAAGTTGTACAGCCTGCAATACATTGGGATCATGAGATATTGGTAGTGGGCAACTGGAAAAGACCATTCTTAAGCCCTTCTTGAAAAGACTACAAATGAGTTAAACTATTAACTGTAGAATCCCCAACTGCTACAGCTTCTGTGGTCTTAATAAAGGACAGAAGCTTTGTCATTTGAGAACGCCTTTTTCTGTGATAACAAACAAAGAGATGATAGTGGAACTACTGTAGCTTGTCAAGGTCACATGATATTAACTATGAGCACACACACACCTCATCCTAGGTTACTTCGCTGTGGGTGTAGCAGTATGTTAGGTTGGTGTAACTCAAACCATGAACCTAAAATAACATTGTTACTGTTAACACCAGCTGTCCTTAACCCATCACACCCTTTGTATGTTTTCTGTGCTGAGAACATTTTTAATGAACAAAAACACACTACCACCCAGTCCTGTTTGTTGTGTTTTGATCGACAGCATTTCATTCAGCTAAGAGAAAAGTAGGCTGTCTCTCAACTAACATGACTTCAAATGTCTGTGTTTGACATGATCATGATAGATGTTGGGGCTGTTAGTGCTGGGCCATTCTGTGCGGTTTGGGCCCTGAAAGCTTTCTCAGTACCAGCTCCTTTTATCTCCTTGCAAGTAAATGGGTTTATAATGCACTCTGAAACTGTAGTGCGCCACCGAACGTCAGCATTGATATATCTTGTAGAGAGGGTAGGGTGTATCTGCAGTATCCCACAGATGACTGATGTAACATTTTTTTTTTTTAAGTATAAAGCACTGATGTGTTTTTAGAATATCAGCCTGCATCTGTTTTGTCATTCCGTAGGTTAGACGAAGCCTGTAGCAAACTGCATTGATTCATTTATATTATTTATGCCAGTCACAAGTTAATCTGTGTTTAGTCGATGACAACACCATGCCCTGCAAATAGCACCAAACATGCTTACATTTTTCATATGCTTCACAGTACATGATGTGATGGTGTTGAGGCACACAGAAATACTGGAACCTTTTACTTCTACCAGTGCGTGTACTGAAACCTGCAAAAGTAGACATGTATTTGCAAGAGACAAAATGCACTGTTGACAGCTAAAATAGTTTGACAGAGATATACTTAGTTCCTAGCATATTTTGAAATGAGTTTTCAAAGGCAGATTGTCTGTTTTAAAGTACTTGTAAGAAATGTTCGCATCGGATTAACTGCACCCAAACATGCATAGACTAGTCACACTCTCAAGAGAACGTTTTTGTCTCACCACATTCTTAGCCAGTGTTGGAAGGATTCACCCGGAAGATACGTAGTTAACTAAAACCTTTCTGATATCAAAAAAACATTTCTGATATAAATGTTTATTTCGTCATCTGTGGGACTACCTATCTGCAGTTACAGCCGTACTGAACAAACACAACTTTATATCAAAAAATAACAAAAAAAATAACACTACTGAATTTATATGCCATGTGATAGGTTTTTAATTTCTAACACCGTCTGGGTTAGCGATATAACTGTATAATAAAGCTTTTCTGATCAACTACATTGATACTCATTAAGCAGACAGGTTTCCAGAGCAACATACAGGAGCCTTGCTCAAGGGCACACCTGAATAAAAAAAAAAAAAATGTATATATATCCTGATCGGCTGAGGAATTTAACCCTGCTATTGTTTGGTAGGCTACCTGCTGCCCTTATCAGGGAGTGACAAAACAATGTTTGTTGGCGAGAGAGATACCAGCTGGATCCTTCAATGGTCATGGATTTTGATTTCTCCATGCCTAAACTAGTGAAATGTAGTCTCTGTTACAGGGAAGAATATGCTAATCTACTCCGTATTTGAGCTGACATAGTTAATGCTGTACTTCATTAAGTTGATTTGTATTCTAGTTTATGTAAGTCTTTATGAAAATTCAAATGATTATTGGTTGTCATCAAGTACAGTTTTGACCTGTCCAAAGATGGCATTACTATAAATTATATTTAAACCCAAACTCGAAGGCACACAAGGGTTTTAGAACAGTGTCCATTTTCTCATAGTAATATTGTGAACCCAGGTTGGAAGGGAAAGGCTTTGTTTGGTGGTAATAAGGGGTTGCTTGTCCATGGCATTTAAAATCACTAAGTGACAGTTTCTGTGAGGGGATGAAAAAATGTTACTTTCATTTTATTTCTTCTGATGAAATGTGCATATGGTCGCCAGCCACTAAAATATTTTGAAATCTGTTTGTCTGTTTTTCCCTGAAGGTCCTAGAAATGCTGTTTGAGTTACTGTTTAATGTCACCATGTTGTTTCCTTTGACAGCTGTAGCTCCTGTTCTGTTTCTGATGGCTCAGTATTCTAAAGAAAGACTGAGAAAGGCAAACTTGACAGGAGGCTCATGACATTAGATTGTTTTTAACTTTTCTTTACATTCTCATTAAAAAGCATTGCCCTATCTAAACAGTGAATTAATAAATGCCAGATGATATTTAAATAAGTCAAAGCTTATGAGTAGTATATATGTCAGAGCAATGTTTTATTAGTACCGAGCAGTTTTGTCTCCTGCATGCTCCTGTTGACGTGTGGTGCACCAGAAGGCCAGTGGGTTTGACCAATAGCAAACTAGTTGTAAATTCTATGCTAACCCACATGACATCAGTGTTTATTTTTGGTGTCTGAAATACAACCTGGAAATAGACTGAAAGATAAATTTAACTGTTGGAAATATCGACTGAAAATACAGATCTATAATGCATGGGAAAATACTTATCTCAACGGAAGGTTTTAGATGGAGACATTTTCTGCTGTGTTAAGTGGTTGGTTCCTTTTCTCAGCACCCAGAGATGGGGCTGATAAAACTGCAGTGGAAACTCATTTGACCAATGATTTATATGTACGGCGCCAGTTATAGCCTGTGTTTTTTCCTGTGCTGCAGATACAGGTTGAGTATATCTTGCCTAATGGTAACTTAAGCACCAGGTATTGAAGCACTAGGCAGAAGTATGCAGGTTAAACAAAATGTTCATGTTACATGACAAAACACTTACTAAAGCCCATTAAAATGTCAGCTGTTTACTTAGTACATTATAAATGCCAATGCTATGTAAATGCATTAAATGGCTACTGTCTGTTATTTAGCCATACACCACAGTCCAACAGCCAGCTCTAATACCACTGTAAACTTAGCTCCTAGTTGCATCGCAAGATAAACTTGCTAAGTTTTCTAAACTCTTCAATTGAATTGTGGTAGTTATGTCTGTGCTAGGCAGATTCATGTGTCTGGGGTGCTTTTGGCTTTAACTGAACTGTTGGCATTAAGGGAAGCATTCGTTTGTGCCATGAAACCAAACCGAAACAGACTTATTGTAAACTCTGGCAAATACAAGTGAAGATTCTTCTGTTTGAATCCTATACCTCAACATTGCACTTTTCCACCGTTGCCAACTATAAGTTTACCATGAAATTGAATACCTTATAATAGAGACAATAATAACCTATTAAATGCACCCAACCATTTCGAACCTGTGAAATGTGAAACCTCTTATAATACTACAGTTGTCTGTTGTAACTCTCAGGCGATCACACACACACACACACACACACACACACACACACACACACACACACACCTTTGCGTTGACGTGCTATAATTTGATGGTTCCCATGCCAACCAGCCCCATTTGCAGGGCACCGTGTTTTCACTAACAAGGCATGCTGTTACGGTAATTTCTTCCAAGGGAGGATTATATATTAATAAAAAAATGTAATGTCTATCCGGTATGTGAACTACCTAGCCCCTTTTTTCGTCACTGATAAATTGGCAATGCCAAAACCATGTCTAGCATGCTCCTGAATCCCATAACCCAAGCTAATGCTAGTTAGCTTTAGCAATAATCACTCCAGAGAGTGAACTTCCTTCAAACCCTATGTAGGGACATACAAATATCCATGAATTAAAAATGATTAATTAGAAAGGCGCAAAAGAAATCTAAAAAAAAAAACAATCCATTAATTTGATTCAACAGGGTTTTAAAACCAAACATCTATAGTAATGACTGAAAACATTCAGGGATTGAAATCTATTTACAAATAACAAAAACTTAGTATTGATCTTAAAAACTATAAAATACATTTTTATTTTTTTAGACAGTGATTTGATCTGATATTCCTTGGTCTATTGGTCTAACTTCCCCGATTTGAAGCTGTAGCCCCCATGTTACGGCTGTGTCACACATTGTTCATAGGTTGTTCTCGTAACACGTCTCTCGCTGTGTCTCATGAACATGGCTTTTTCCAAAGAGGACATGCTGTTGTATGGGGCCTTTCCTGTCTTCTCATATCCCCCAGCATTGTTTTCCTCCCGCTTCTTGCCCAGTGAAAAGGAACCCTCTTCACTGTGACTTTCAACCAACCTTAAAATAAAGTTGGACTTTTGCTCTTCTCTCTTCCGCTCCCTTGACCATAAAACTGACAAATACTACTGTGTAAATGTTACACAACTAACTTCAGAGGCCAAGAAAATGTATCTTCTCAAACCTCTACTTATGAGTACCCTTCAAGATCACAGTATGCAGACAGTTTGGTATGTATGGAATTCTCCTGGGACATTTCTGAAGCCATGTAACATGCCCTTGTTTCTGGGTATTTCCTAAACCGTGCCATCATTGTGTTTTCGGCATATCAAGACTGAAGTTCAGCATCTCACTGTGTTGTTTTGGTTAAATTTGTCATTGGCGGCAGATCAACGAGGACCAGATCCTGTTTACATGGACAGGTGCTATTCTTCTGTTCTGTTCTCATCTTGAATCAATAAACATCTCATTCTGCAGACCTACTTATTGAAGCTTGGTTGTGTTCTACTTTAGTTAATTAAGATTTTTGCCAGTCAACATCTGCACACTACTGCCTTCTTTCAAGGTGACATTGGACAATTGACCTAATCTGGTATAATCAATCATACATTATGATTAACAGTATCTTCATTGAGCTGCAAGTTGCTGCTTTCTCTTCAGGGAATATCAGGTCAAACATTATGCTTTATTCTTAATTTAAACAGTATCATTTTATTTCTTAATAGGGCAATGAATATTAGTGTTTGTTTCATCCAAAAAGTTAACCATTTGATTTCATTTTTTTGTTTTGGTAAAAATAGCATAACTCACTATCACCATTAATTAACTATAAAAATGGCTTAAACATCAATCTTAAAACCTTAAACATCAATCTTTTATTTGACTTCACCTTTGGATTCGCCCTTTGGATCTCTAGTCATGAGCCTCAAGCACGTTTAGGGTTCTAGAATGAGCTACTGTAGGGGAAAGCCTAGTAGCGTAGTGGGTAGAGAAGGACTCTGGGTAGTGTAGGGATTAGAGATTAGTCCAGAGTAGAGTAGTCATTAGGGTCAAACAGTGCCTGAACAATTTAACTGTATAATGCTAACAATTTTGTAAATGGTTCCTAACTGTCATCTTATATACATACTATTTTGCTGCATAGACGAAAACTGTTTTGTTTTGAATGTCAACCCTTTACAATGATACCATAAGATCTGTTTTGACTATCTGATCTTCTGTCACCTTTTCCCTGGAAAGTGACAAAGAAATCCTTCAGAAAAGAACACGTGATCTCTTCTGTTTTGTACTGTTAACAAATAAGACTCAGAAACCTCCACGTCTCAATGTTTTGCAGCCATTGAATTCGAAATGACTTGATTTTTTCAAGTAATCCTAGAAAAGGGGGAGAATAGACACTGCTGAGTCTGCCCCGTTCCCTGGGATAGCCGTACTGTTGTGGCATTGAGTGTTCTCACTATCGCTTCCTATCTACACACTGGCAAACTGTTGAGGTATTTCTTGCGGTGATTGGTTTTAATGCTAGGACATTTGATTATGAATATATTTTTTTAAAGTTAACGATTTCTTTAGACATGTTTAGACCTGCATGCTTTGCTTAGTATTACCTGGTCCTGTTTTTTTTGTTTGTTTTTATTTGTAAACTAACCCTAGAACCCATTTATGAGAGGTGAGCTTTAAACAGACCTATGCGAGTTACAGGTCAGCATGATTTTAGGATCTCTCTGGAAGGTGATAGGATAGCGACAGAGGGCAGTGGTTGTGTGCTCAGAACTGAAAAGCAAAGCATACCAGGCATTTAAAAAGATAAATTAACGCTTCCTTACTTACTATTCAGATGTGGTCACCATGACATATTTATCTGACCAGGTCATGCTCAAAAGGCTGATTTCTTATCCTGGTAATACACCCAAACACACACACAGATGCAGACACTTGACGAGTCTCACTAACAGGACAGTAGAATGACTGGCTGGTTTTGATCAATGTGGGCATTATGTTTTTGTGTTTTTCAAATAAGGAGGTCCTTAATTTCCCTTCCTCTCCTCAACCTGAACTATGGATTCATCTGAGACTTTGCAGCAAAACCAAAAAATGCAGCTAGTTAAATTTGTCAATACAGGAGGCGGAGATCCCGGGATGTAGTGAGAGGAGGGAAATAAAAGTCCGAGGGAGGAAAAGGGACAAATGCAAGTCCTCCCTTATTTGAGGGATTTGCCCAGGGCGAACCAGCAATTAGTCTGCTGTTGTTCATGGCAGCTCTGGTGTGTCATTCGATTGGCTCCCCTGCTGAGATATTTGATGAGTAGCTCAGAGACAAAAACATTCACCATAATTGGAAACTATAGCAAAAATGCAAGAATAATAACCTGTTTACTATGTGTGACATTGAAATTCGGTTGGACATTCCTCCTTTATAGGAAACATTTTTCTGTTCACTGATCTGAGAGATGAGTTTAAGTGAAATTCACTAAATACCGGTTTTACATTGATTCTCCAAATGTAATTCTCAGGAGAAGGGAGTATTTCCTGTTGCCAAGATGATAAATGCAGAAAAAGCTACCAAAATAGAGCATTTCCACTGGAACTCTGACCTTTTAAGGGGAAAAGCTGTATCATTAACAGCATTCTCTAAGTATTGTATTGCCAAAATGAAGGGGTTACTATTGAGACCTTTGAGATATGAAATGGAATTTTGATGAGCTTTTTTCCCTTTTGCTCCCTTTTTCGTTGTGCTGGTTTTTAGTAGTTCTATATAGTATCTTTAGATGTTAGTTGGGGTATTATTGAAGGATAACTGTTATTTTACATTATTGAGGATCAAAAGTTGTGGGTTTACCAGTAGGGATTGATGCTATTACTGTGTCGACAGTACACAACGTGTTTGAGTCGAAGGGCCAAACTATTGGGTGCCTCTAATGATTCTGATATTTTGATGTTGTCTACCGATGATTAATTGATAAAATGACATCCAATTGCCCCTCACATTTTTTTATTTACCCTTTGTCTTAGCATTCAGAGTTCAGTACCTGGTTGGTTTTCTTTTTGAGTGATCGTCATCTTGATGTAAAGTTGTGGTTTTTCTCTTTTTAAAGGGTTGTTCACAATGAGTCTACTGTCTACATTATCACCACCGCTTTCAAGTGTCACTGCAGGTTTTCAGGTGTTGGTGCCAGAAGCTAGATTGGATGCTTGTCTGTTCAAGGAACACCTTTGGTGTCATCATGCCATATATGAGTAGTAGGTTAAGCATCAACACTGTGCACAAAGCAACAACACACCAGAACCTTTTGATAGTGTCTTTGTATGACAATTTCTTGCACCTGTATCTTATGACTTTATTCCCATGTAGATGATTGATTGGTATTATTACTATCTAATCAAGACTGAAAGTTTTTTTTAAGTGTATGGAAGTTAATTATCATGGTTACATATTTGATGTGTTAGACCCGTATAATGTTTTGTTGCTTCATGTAGCTTTTTAATGAATATAAAAAATATTTTCACACCAAGTCACATGTGAACAGAAAGCCATGGTGGTCTTTGCGTAACCCGTCACATCGTTACTTTTGGCTTGGGCCTATTGGGCGCTGCAGCATCTGGTAACACGCAGTCAGCAAAACTGGATGTTTTGCGCACACACACAAATTTAGAGGCACATTTATAATGATCTTAGTGTCATTTGAGCCATAATACACCAATTTTACATTGGTGTTGCGATCTTCCCTTAATCCTTCTACTTTAATGAAACATCTGGTCTTTGTCAGTGGCAGCATGACATTGTTCCAGGACAGGGAGGTTATAGGAGTTGGGCTTTAATACAGTTGCTTCTTCAAGTGGAACAGGATGTGGGATTATTTCTTGTCTCTGACCTTTCAGAGAATGTCTGTTTCATTGTTAATAATAGCCATCACTTTCAACAGTAGTTCTTCATTTGGTCATAGTGCGGTTATAACTAGACTGTAAATTTGGTTTATTAACCTGTGTTCATAATACACATTACATGTGCGTACTGTCATAACGTTTTGCTTGGTCCTGAACAAAATTGTGTCTCTCCATTAGTTAGTGGCACGTTGAGTGGAGATGTTACCTGGCTAACGCAAGAACGGATACATTCTTCCAAGGAAGCCAGAGCAGAACACAAGGCTCGGGTGTCTTGTTCTTTGTGCACACTGTTTTCCATGCTGGTTGTCTTAGGTACTCTGGCACTGTGAACGACTGTTGATCCTCATAGTGAGACCCGTCAGTCTACATTCTTACAACACCATAATCATCATCATATACAAAGCTGCTGCTTCAAGGTAGAATCCAAAGGAAGCGTTAATTTTTTTTTTTTTTTTTTTTTTTTCAAACTTGGTCAGAATGGGGCGGGAATGTGTATGCAAGTTATGTGTGTTTGTTTTTTTTTTAATTTTATTCGACAGACAGATGTGGTATCAAGCACGTCTTTCACAGTGCATTTTTGTTTGACTGTGCACATTTAGATAGTTGTAGGGATTGTAAGAAAGACAGAGCACTGAGTTTATGAATGAGTGAACAGTATCTAAACTAAAGACAATGTATCAGTTCATGGATGTCACTGGGTTGCTGCCCCCTTTCATGCACACTAATAATCATTTTTCTATATCAATTTTATGGATCGTATTGCTCATTAGGCTTAGACGAAATGTTCCCACAAACCCTTGCTGAAACACAAACATACGTTTTCACGAGGGGTCATCCCATGTGAAAACGTCATCCCAATGAAGTACAAGTGTTCCCGATTTTAGTCCTTGTCGATTTTGCCTGCCTCAAAGCCCTTATTCTCCTCACAAAGACCATGTTGTGCCCCTTGGAAAATCATTTTGCTACTGTATCCAATGGTGTTTAGCCCCGGAACAAGTGCAGAATTGTTCATTTGCCAGCAATTGGCATCCAAACAATCAAGCTTGCTTTACTATTTGCTAAGAGTATTTTAGATTTACAGGAAATTAATTGAACCAGTCCCATGGTAGCGTGTACCTCTCCTTACAAGGAAATGTTTTTGGTCTACTACAGCTCATGTCAGGACAGGAACAGTGACCAGGCAACTCGCTACCTGGTGTTTGTTACTTTGTTTCTGACCTACTTAGAGGCAGTTCTCTTTGGTCTGACCCCGTTTAACAGCTTTAGATTTGGCTTGAAAACCAGGTTAGCGTAGTCTTATCAGACTAATTTGCTTTGATGCTCGCTTATCCATTTCACTTTTCTACCAAACAGATTTAGAAATCTGAGACACAGAAAACAGCCCAAACTAATGCATAAACAGCCTACAACTAATGCATAATTGAAACTAATACTGCTATAATTCACCCAGTGACATCCTTACCTTGTGATTATTGTACCCATCTGAATTCATGGTTAGTAATGGCAGCTATGCATTACTGCATTGTTGTTTGCTCATTCATAAAGTTCTGCTGCAGGTTTATTCCATATTGTATAGCAGCAACTACAACTGCTTGTAGGAAATGACTAAACAGACTTTTATGCACACTCCTGAATCTGAGTCCAAATCTGCCTTTGTTCTTTTTGGTGTTGGCTATACCGTGATACCGTTGTGGATGGTTGAGCTGTTGTTTTTTTCTCTGATGTGTTGGGCCCTTGTGATTGGATGCCGTCTGCTTTGACTAAACCTTTTTATTTTATTTCCACTCCTTTCCAAAACAGTGGGTGGCACTGTAGAGCTTCAACATTGAGGATCCTTTTCCGCTGCAGTTCTGGAAGAAAGGACATCTTTTTAAATTCCCTGTTACTTGACAACTACTCTGCTGGATCTCTTGCTTGTCCCTCTTTCAGTCTGTCTTGCTCTTGATTTTTCCATTTGCTCACTTCATCTTTCTGTCTCTCCTTTCATCTTCATCAAATCACAGACAGTGTAGATATACTGAAAAACACCATGTATGGTGTTTGGTCTTGACCGATGAGGAGTTGGAGGCCCTCAGAATGTCCATCATGTGGATTGCAGTTAGGCTATATTTAGAGGCAGAACTTTGAATCTGTGTTGCCAGTCTCTAGTACTTGCTGTGGCAATATGTCACTTATCAGCTTTTTAAGAGGAAAACAAAGCACTTGGATCTTCTCGCACATGCCCGTGAAAGCACACACATACAGAGATTTGCAACACGCATCAAATGCTTAACATCTTTCAAGTCAAATGCTACTCATCTGAACAGATCCCTGCATTACTTCTGATGTGAAGGAATTGTCTTCCTTTGGAAGTTCTTGCCAGTTGTTTTTTGATTTCTCTATTCAAAAAAAACAAAATGGTTCCTCTGTGTTGGCTGTGAACTGTGCTGCTTGAACTCTCATCTCCAAGGATGTGTATTTCTTCTGCTTAATCTTTTTTGATACTTAATACCAGAGGCAATCAACAGAGTTCTTGGATGTTTTGATCAAAATTCCTTCTGGAATATGGCAATGATTTTGGTATTGAGATTCAGGAATTGTTGAAATGTGTGCATATTAGTTGTTTATCATCTTTTGCTGTGGAATCTCTACATTTAATTTAAAATAGAGATTCCAGATTTTAATTTGATTTGATTTTTCCCAGGAAATACATGATCTAAAAGTATAATTTGTCATGTCTCCTTCAGAGATCAATGTGAAGATGCAAGTCAGAGTAGTGAACGCAGTCAGGGATGTGTGTGTTAACTGTATGTGTTAACTGTGTGTGCGTGCGTGCGTGCGTGCGTGTGTGCGTGCGTGCGTGCGTGTGTGCGTGCGTGCGTGCGTGTGTGCGTGCGTGCGTGTGTGCGTGCGTGCGTGCGTGTGTGCGTGCGTGTCAGTCCAGGGTAGGGTAGGGGTTTCTCTCATATTATTTTCTTATTGCACAGTATGAGGAACGCTAGTGGGCTGTCCGCCGCTGACCTAGCCCATGCCCAGGGGTTCCAGGAGTGTGCCGAAATACTCTCCAATGCGCAGAACTTACAGTGGAACCAGACCCCAACCCAGCCTAATGGCTTTTGTCTGAACGGTGCCGCCCAGAATGGCAGTCATTCCCACCCCATTATCCAAGGGCGGAGCCTCCTCAATGGGGCGCCCAATAGAAAAAGGTCGTTTGATAACATGGAAGCCAATCAAATTAAGAAGGCCAGAACTGAAGGTAGGTTTGGGGATTTTTTTCTAATGTATGATAAATAACTTAATTGAACTTGCAAGAAATTATTTTCGTTTTCTTCTTTTCCTCTGTAAAATTAAGCATCAACAGTTATTACAGAGTTCTTGAGTTACCTTGCATATGAATTTTTGTAAGCTGGGTGATCAAAAGTGAAAGTGAGTATAACAAGTGCATTACTGAGAGAGTTGGTTTGAATGCAAACTGTTGCTGTAATTCAGCTAACTTCCTCAAGGTGGGAGCAAATTATGTAGTGCTGAAGTGCTGGTTAAATCGCCTACATTGATGTTTGCTTACTTATGAAGCATTACTACAACTAGTATAAAGACTAGTTGATAATAAATAGTTTTCTTATTATAGTAGTTTTCTGAATATTTTCCAAACCTTGTTCTGTCGAAGTACTCTGCACACCCCTATTAGCAAACCAGCCAGTACAACGAAGTCCACATTACGAGGCTGTCACTTAGCGATGTCTCTGATGCTCCTGCATACATCACTGACAATATTGTTTCTGTCATTGTTCTTGCCTTCAAAAATCATAGCTAGCAACAGAAGTTAACAGCCACTACAAAACATTTGGAAGTTCTGCACTGCTCATTTATGACACCTACATGAATGGGCTATTGCGGTCAAGCTGCCTTCAGTTAACTGTAGCTACTTAGCTATACCAGCTAGTTTACTCTGTCTGCTGACAAATGTAATGTCGACATGCTGGCCCTCATTCGGAAATTGGTCTGTAGTCGATCATTATGTTTTTCTATTACGCTACTTTTGATCAAGTGTGCACAGCAGCATCTGACAAGTCTGATGGTGTCACAGCAACAACAGAGCAGCCTAATGCGCACTCATAATGTTAGCAAGCGGCTAACTAACTTAGCAAGAGGCCAACTAGCGTTGGTGGAATTTTTGTTTATTTTAGCCAGTGTTAATGAGTGCTTCACTGTGCCAGGTTACGGCACTAAATAGACTGTGGTAAACCCCTCCCGTCTAACTGCTGGCTACATATAAAATCTGCATGCCTCCAATAGTGATGTGAGCGTTTGTCTACATGAAAGTGCGCTTTAATATGATTCTTTTCAGAAAAAGTTTGATCTGAAAGGGAAGTCAGTGAAGTCAGGTAACCTAGCAGGCTAAAAACCAATGTCTCCCCTTCTGCCCAGACACCATTATTCATGGTAGTCTAAACACACTGATCCTCTGCTCTGACCAGGTCTAGATCAGCCCCTGGGGATGCTGAACGGGAATGGGGCGCTGTGCGGTGTCGGGGAGCTCCTGGTGGAGAGCATGGAGTCAGCGCCGCCGGAATGGAGCTCAGGTGGGCCGGGACCCTTTGTGTTTGGAATGAATGAGGCTGCACCGGTGCCAGGCCTGGTGGACCATGGCCAAGGGGGGGTGGAGATGTCCACCCCGGCCCCTAAGGAGCTGGAGATCTTCACTGTGGCCTCCATGCAGATCCCCTGTCGCTGCACTAACTCCTACGCCTACCTGTAGTGAGGCCTTTCCATGTGGAGTGGGACCCACTCGTGGTTTTATCTTGGCATAATGGGCGCCAGGTCCTCTGGCCAGGTTTTCCCCACCAATGGTGGACTAGTATTGCCATTGTTGGGGTTTGGCATGGGAATTGTATATTGTATATAGTCTTGCTGTCCTAGATATGAGGGAGTAAATGCGTCATGGGGAGTGGGGGGGGCACTTTTGTTTTATTAGTACAAGTAATTTTTAATAATCCATGAAATTGTTGAATGCTCTCTAGCGGTTTTTGGCAAAGCCCCTTACAATGAGTGAATTCTGTTTTGCACAGTTGTCGCTCCACTGCCCTTCGTGCCCCTATGGTAACGGTCACAGGCAAAGGTGAAATGCCGAACATTCCTTTCCACGTAGAAATGCCCGCACCTTGGGAACACAGTATTGAAACACGTCCGGAGAAGATTAGAGAGAGGGTTGAGACTTTGGTTTGTTCAAGTCTTTGAGGCTGCACTGACATTCTACTTTGCATAAAGAATTAGCAATGACAGAATATTTACCTTTATGATGATTATTTACACATCCAGGGATGTCTTCACTGAGTACTGTATTTAGTTAGTAACATTGCTCCATTGATGTAGCACCACTTATGTAATGGGTTAAAGGCAGTCCTTTAAGTCCAACTCATGACAGCATTAAGGAGCTAGAGAATGTTCTTTCCCTTAGAGTAAAGGTTAGGTAAATTGGTTAAAAAATAAAATAAAAAAAGGGACAATATTTTTTTGTTTTGCTAACACCCCTGAGAAAATTGACCATTTACAAATGTGTATTGTAGCTATAATGCAATTGTTTTGATATTTAAAAAAAATCCTGCTATGCCAAAGCATATCTTTACATGAATGTATACAATACATAATATATACCTTCGCTGTGCAGCTTTTCTATATTATGTAAGCTTTTAGGCATTTCAAAGGTGCTGTTTGACCGGATTTTGTCTTATTAGCTAGCAGGCTGGTCTGGTTTGTATCCTATTGCCCTTTCTTCTCCCATTATACGTTTCCAGCATCAGACTTTGTACACTTCTATGTATAGCCTAATTTGTCTGTTGTTAAAAAATATTTTTTACCGTTTCTTAGTGTCTGCAACTTTATTTAGCATTTTATATTATGTAGTATTGCTGTGCTGTTTTAATGACAAAAGTCTGATGTTGAATTGTTTGTCCCTTGTGATTGGGATTAGTACTCCTACGTTTTTAATGAAGCAATGCAAAACTACTTTTTCCAGGCTGGATAGTAATTTCTATTGGAATTTTATTGAAAATGATTGCAGTAAATTAATCTTATTAAATGTCACATTTTCCATTATCTTTCTGCATATCTGCTTTATGCATAAAATACCATTCTTGTGTCAAGCAGTCTGCTTTCAGTTCAATTTAGAATTACAGGTGTTATTGAGTAGATGGAATTTATTGATGCAAATAAGAGGAGATGCTTAGTGCTAATTAGTTCTGTAAACTTTAAACATTAAATGTTCAGTCATTTGAATAACATGATGGTGGTTGCTATGTTTTTTTCTCATGATTTGTGTTTTCTTGTGTACAAGAGAGAATCTCTCTACAATGGTCTAAAAACAGAGGAACAACATTTCCTTTTTCAAATGAAGTCCTGTAAATAACTGAGTAGTTCAGCGCCCTCTAGTGATATTGACAAAAATATGCTGTCCCTCCATTGCCGTCTCATTTGTAAGGATTATGATGTAATTACAGCAAGACTGACAGCAGCAGGAAGAGTTTGATTGCTTCCGTGATGATGGATAAACCACATTCTTCTTTTAAGTCTACAAATGTTCCACTCCTGTAGGACTACGTGATTATCTACTTCAATGATACTGTCTTGCATGGTGTCTTTGGACGTGTCGTCTGACATCTTTTAGTGAATTGGTTTGTCCATGCGGTATAGCTCAACTTATGGGAGTGGATGGAATTTGTGCCGTGTGTCCACTGCTGAGGAGGAGCAGTGTTTTTGTGTTTAAGTAACCAGGAGCTATACAGTGAATCGAGGATGTGACCACCGCAATCCAGAAGGGTCAAAGTTGAGATGTCAGGCGATGCAACCTAATGATCAAACTCTTCAATCGTTGCCATGTTCATGGGTGCAGTTGTGCAAAACAAAATCAATTCTTGCATCTCGGGCTCGTGTCTCTGGGCATGACGTTGTGGCCTTGCGCTGGTAAAGCCGCCATTGAAATCATTTTGACCCAGTGTCTCAATTCCAACGGCAGGTGATCCTCTAGCAGCAGGTCTGGGGTTTGATGGGACCCCCTCGAATGGGTACTGCCCACCAACCCATGTGGACCGGTGTGACTCTACCCCTGCTGTCCACCGCCACCACGTCTACAGGGATACTGCTGAGCAAATGATTGCCTTTGGTAACGCAGGCAGCCAGGCCGAACACCAGACATCGGTGAAGGCAGAGCAGCAGTACGATCATCAGCAGTATGACCACGCCCTGTTCAGCAGTATGCTCCTTTACCACAGTTCTTAAGGCTGAAGGACCCTGTCGTCAGGCCGTCTTTTGGTTTGCCTGTCATTTATGCTCAACGTAAATGAGCCTTTGTACGCCTTAACACCATGAATCGGTTGGTTGCTTCTAGATCATTGTTTTTTTATTGATGTAAAGGGCAGGACCATCTCTCATGTAACTGGGGAGTGTTTACTTTTAGTTGATGGAAATTAAATGTTTTGTAATGCAGTAATTTGTTTTTGTGATACACTTTTGCGATGTGAAAAGCAGTTTTTGAGTGATTAAAGAAAACGCGTCCATAAATATAAAGCATTCCTTTGATTTTCAAGTTCATGTTGATGTGTTTGTTTTTAAACTCTTCAGATGTTGTCCAGTTATCCTGTAAATAGTGATTCACTGTTATTTATACACTCAGTACAGTAAAAAAAAAAAAAGTTAAGAGGACAAAACTAACCTGAATTAACATTCAATGGTATGTCATGTCTCATGAGATTTATTTTTTTGTTGTAATTAAATAATTCCTTGACCTCTGAACTTTTGTTTGTTTGAAAATGTCTGAAATATGATGGAGGTGGGTTCCTTGTTTTGTCAACCTTAATCTGTATCTTGATGAGAATTAAAAATTAGATCACCTAAAAGCACAGAAGGATGTGATTTTTTTTTTCTTCTAGATGTGAGAGAAATGTGACCTGATATTCTTTGAAATAAGGGATCTGACAATAAGTAGTCCCGTTTTTAGATTAAGTATTTAAATTATTTCAGAGTAATTGCAGAAATGCGTGAGTAACATTACTAAGATAAAAACCCCGATGTCCAGCTTTGCTAAACCGAGATACATTTTGCCAATTAACCTGCTGCCTCATGTTAAGGCACAAATATGTTGATCGTTAAAAGGAGAGCACCACTTCTTTTGGTCTTTGTGTGTCCCAGAAAGAGCCAGTGACGTATACATGCCGTCTATTCGAAAACTCGAGTCTGCAATGAGTGTGGTTTTAAAATCAGGGCTAGCAAAACTACGGTCACTGATTTAGTGTCGTTACAGCAGACATCAATAAAGTTTCTGTCTGCTGTAAGACCTACACTACGTCAGCTGTTTGTAAACAACCCTCCCCGTATCGACGTAATGCCCACTATTTCATGTTTGCAACGAGCGTACACCCCAGTACTCCCGGCTTGTCACCGGTAGCCAAGAACGGCCTTGAACGTCCGACATTTTTTGACCCCACTGTACGTCACTGCTACCAATAACCCGTCATCAAATATGGTAAAATAAAATAGGAGAGAATGGAATTACATACGTAGCTATAAATCATGTCCTTTATGTAATGATCGATTCGGTTGACTTACGTAATAAACAAGTAATATATTTAAAGAAAAAGTACAGCAGAACATGCATTATCGTATATGTTGATTTTCTTAAAAATAGTACTGAAAAGGCGTCCCCTATTTGACGAAATGGTATCTCCTAGGCAATATACCTACCTACCAGCTGCTAGGTTAGGAGGAAGATATAGCTAGCGTAGCATTTCAGAGGCAACAGCAGAAAGGGAACTGGATATTGTTGCACACAGCTAACGTTTACTTGCCAACATTATATTATAGCATAGCTAAAGACATTTATTGTACATTACAGTTGTATTTGTGTTACTTTTATACATTTAGTGTACGATGTCTACTCCGGCAAGAAGGCGACTGATGAGAGATTTTAAACGGTGAGTAAGCCCTAATTTCACGGATGGTGTTATTGATATGTCTGAAGCTAACGTTAGACAGCTAAGGTTACCTAGCCAGCTAGGCTAACAAGTCAATCAGACGTTTATTCGTTGATACTTTAGTTGTATCAAATTGTAATGTTGCTTTTAGAAATTGAGGATGGTTTAATAAAGAAATGTTCCACTTAAATCGATAAACGCTGAAACATAGACTTATTTCGTCGGCTAGTTTAGGTTGTTTGCCAAGATTTGGTCAAAAAGAGATGGTGGATGAATAAAGATGTTCCACTCAGGCCATTTACGATTGGAAAAATCATTCTCAGTTCTGGTCTGTATATATGGGGGTGACTACTGTGTATTAAGCGTTTTGTTCTGGTCTGCTCAATTCAGTAGCCAGTAGGCTTTCTCGCTTCTTTTTCGTCTCCGGCTTAGCTAGCTAGCTAAGAAAACCACTAGCTCTCCCCAAGGCGAATCACCATATACAACTAGACAACTCGCAAATAAACTGGGCTAGATTCGTCTACACGCGATAAGATTATTCTGTTTGGTGTAGAACTGAGGAACGTTTTTGCGATCCTTCAATTGTAACGTTACAACCTTGTCAAATTGTACATGCGGTTTAATCTTTGGTGGGTTTCAGCACATAGGTTGATACTGTTACTACTAACCCTACACATTATTATTATTATTATTATTATTATTATTAATAATAATAATAATAATAATAATAATAATAATAATAATAATAATAATAATAGTGAAATGTGACTCAAGTCGTATGTGGGCTCGTAATGTATATTTCAGCGAGCGATTTGTCACGTGGAATTAAAGTTGTTTTTCTCGGCCCCGCAAAACAGGTTACAAGAGGATCCTCCGGCTGGCGTAAGTGGTGCCCCTTCTGAAAACAACATCATGGTGTGGAATGCAGTTATATTCGGGTAAGATGGCGAAGCACAACCTGCCTAGCAATTGGTCAGATCTGCACATTCATAGACTGCCGTTACAAAATGCATTTTCTTCTATTTTTTATGATTGTCACAGACATGATGTACAGATAATAAGGTATTACATGCTCCTTCAGCAAAATATACAGTGTTAAGTATGGTTTCTGAAACAGCCTCCTGTTTTGGTTCTTCATGATAGTTAGGAAAGATTCTGGTCATGTCAATACCTTTCTAGGTCAATGTTTGGGGGTGATAGGATAGTCTGTTGATCAAGCGTGTTGGGACAGTAAATGAAAGGTTGATGCTTCTAATCCCCTAGCTGACAAGAAAAACCCTGTCGTTCTCGCAGGACAGTTAACCCAAATCGTTCCCTGGTTCATTGCTGTAAATTAGAATGTGTTTTAAGCATACTTAACCGGTAAAAATATGCTATCTGTAATTTCAAACTATTCATTGGCCCCCCAGTGTTCCTCCTTCATATGTAACTTGTTTTATGGGAAAATTACACATGCATATTAATCATGCATCAGAAATGTTAAACATATTTATTTCCCTTAACAGGCCAGAAGGGACCCCTTTTGAAGATGGTGAGTACAGCACTGTTTACCCCATTCTTTGCATGTGCACAGACTAACCGACTATGTATTCAAGTGACATAGTTATTCAAGTGACATAGCAGCCGATCCACAACTTTCTACTTGCCTGTGGTGTATACCTTTATGCAAAGAAAATAATAAAAAAATCTAACATCGTAGTTGTATTATAATGTGAGTGATGACCCCCGCCCCCACCATTTCTTCTCTGTTCCAGGGACATTTAAGCTCACTGTTGAATTCACAGAAGAATACCCCAACAAACCCCCCACAGTGCGATTTGTGTCGAAGATGTTTCATCCAAATGGTATGTTGTCACAACCACGGTAGAAACCACATCCTAATAGGGGCTGACATTGTCTGCAAAGTTCAAGTGTTTTCGCTGGTTTTATTTAGTATATGCAGATGGGAGTATATGTCTGGACATTCTACAGAATCGTTGGAGTCCAACCTATGACGTATCATCCATTCTAACCTCTATCCAGGTAAGCAAACGCATAACATTTTTTAATTAATTTAAGCAGTAAGGCACGAGGGGTTGTCATATATTGGCAATATACATCAAAACCATTAAAATGCCCCATTGCTATTATGAACTTATTATCAACACAATTCCAACAGTCCAAAGTGATTTTAAGCCATGCCTCTGGTATATGGTCTAATGTATACCAAGGCTTTCAGCTAAAAAAAAACATTCAGGATTTGAACCACCCGGTTTATAATATGTAACTACCCATGCATCCTCCTGTCCCAGTCACCATTTAGTATTACTGAGACAGAGCCAAGGTCATAGCACATCGGTACTTTGTCTTCCAATAATGAACATCCACTGCCGTAACATAAATAATAGAACCTTTTATGTTTACAAATAGAATGGGTCTTACCGGTCTACAATATCCTGACCACAAAGCTGAAATTGTTGTAAAATAGCAAGCTACAACACTGCCAGCTGTCAAAGCCAGTTAGCTGTGAACTGCTTGCAAATTAGAACAGCTCTGCCCCACCTGCCAATCTTTGAGGGTAGTCCCTTATTCTAGCCCATCTAACTGTTTTCTCTTATAGGACTCTCTTATATTGCTTTCCAAGTTATCATGTTAGCTTTCATTTTGCTAGATCATTTACCAAGGTTATTATGTTGATATTCTATCACGGCTGATTTGCTACATCTTTAAATATTTGAGTGAATCACATTGCTCTTTACCTGCAGAGTTTGCCTCTGAATGTGCACTGTACACAGTTTAAACCATGCCCACTAAAATATAAGTCTGGCAAAATGCTGTGGATTTAGTCTTTGGAGTTCCGTCATTGGCTTTTAAGCTTTTGAAAATAGAAAAAATGAATGGGACCCATGCAGTACTGGATTCAAAAGGATTAGCATTGAAAACTCAACCAGTGGTTTAGAAATCATGTCTGAATTAAGTTTCATTAAAGCAGTTCTGCTGAGTTTCATGAAGTAGTTGTCTCAAATACACAGGAGCGTGTATTTGTTGTAATGTCACTCGAATGATTTAACAAATCACGGCACAGATTAATGGGTACACTTCTTTTACTTCCTGCTTTGCTATGAGTACTCAGGCCATTGACTTGAGTGGGGGCACCTGTTCTATTTATTCCTATTTCTGTGTGTCATGTGTTGCCCTCTCTGCGCTGTAGAATGCCTGTCTTCTGTTTAAGCATCACTCATTATCTCTGTCCCTTCCCTTCCTCTAGTCCCTGCTAGATGAACCAAACCCCAACAGTCCAGCCAACAGTCAGGCAGCCCAGCTCTACCAGGAAAACAAGAGGGAGTACGAGAAGCGTGTTTCGGCCATAGTAGAACAGAGCTGGCGGGACAGTTGACCCCTCTGTCTCCCTTCAGCTCCCCACTTCCCATCGCTGAGCAGTGTGTGATGCAACTTCCTTTTTCGATTTTAAGCTTTCATGCACTTTACTTAACCCTTCCCTTATAGAACGTTTTAGACACGCTTGGAGTGGATTTTATTTCACAATGGTTTTTATTTTCTTATCCCCTCCTGTTTTGGCCTATCAGGGGACCTGTGTGCTAAATCTTGCCTTTGTCATCACTCTTTAGAATTGAATAACTTGGACGTCAGTTACCTTGCCTACTCCTTTTCTCCCCTTGCTGAAAATAAATGAATTGAACTGATGTGTAATGTTTGGAAGAAATATCAATTATTCATGATAATCTGCTTGTAGGTCCTTTTTTGGTGTGTCCCCTTTACCCTTTGTCATAAGCTAATTTCACAAAGCAGCATCTGGGAGCTATCAAGATTACCCCCCCCCCTTTTTTTCCCCAGGAAAATTGCTGTTGATCCTAAACAACCTTATTCAGAACCAGACCCACATGCTAACCCATGTCTCTGCTGTGTTGTGCTCTGTTACATGCATGACTGCGTGCGTGTTCTCGTTCTCTGTTCAGTACTTTATGTATATAGGAAAACATACATCTGGATTTATGTACAGATTTTGCACTGGTTGTCCACTGTTGTTTTTTCAGCACTTGTAAATAAAAGGCAAAACTACCTTTACTATGAAAGCGCTAGTAGTACTGTTTCTCCTGACTGGTAAACCATCTAAAGGTGATCAGAATAACTCATTTGCCAAGCAGATTGACACCTGGGTGTCCTTGATGTCTCGTCTGCCACTAGCAGAGGTGTTACAAGGACAGAATAGAATGCATTAAGTGAAGTTAATACACATAGTGTTGCGCATATACAACACAATGTACAATTTTACTGTTCTGGTGTATGCAATGCTATTCAGGGGCAGGGAGGTGACCCAGAGTTTCCATTGCAGTTACCTAGTCAACAGTTTGGAGATGGGTTAAGTGGTGTGCCTCGTTTTGTTCTCGGCGGAGCTGAAGGGTGAAGTGCTGAGGCAGGTTGTCATGGTCATCGCTGACCAGTCCAGCCCTCAGGCCTCCAGATATTTTTTTGTAAACGGTGAGTGGGAGGGGTCATCGATAACGCCCGCACACGTCCATGCCCTGGAGTCACGTAAGACCTTGTTGAGCAGGTGGCAGCTGATAGCCCTTTCTGGAGACTCGGGTTGTGTTGCCGTTTACCTCCGCAGTTAGCGTGTATGTATGAATTAATAATGAACTTCAACGGGTGGTCAACGTGCACAAGAACACGCTTGACTCTCCTTTAAGTATTTAGTGTATCTAGAGTCATTCTGGCAACATGACCAGAGTGGGCATGTTTGTTTGACCTTAGCAGTTTACAACAAAACTACTTTGGTGGAAGCAGACCTGTTTGGGAAAATTTGCATTTTAGAAGAGCTGCATGAAAACTAGTTACAAACATGAATCTGTTTAATTTGATGGCAGCTGACGTTTGACACCACAACAAAATGTTGACGCAAAACTTAATGAGAACTTGTGATTTATTGGCAAAGAACTCTATACAAAACTTCTAATTTAAATTCCCGAAACAGTGTGAACATCAGCCAACTAAAATGGTTGATTCCTTGCCACATGGTACAATGCTGCAAACAGAACCTTTTTTTGTATTCATTTTCTAAAAGGTAAAAAATGTAAAACTGAAAAAAATCCTTGCCATTTGGCGTATTAGCATGTGGCTAACATCCCAGGTTATCTGATATCAGATACAATGTAGCATTACATCATGTGACATATGAAGCATTTTAATCAGCTGATGCATAAACTTAGCCTTGAACCTAAAACATTTTCAGACATCCACAAGCAGGGCCTCAGAGTAATGGTGTAAAAAACTACTAAATGACACCTGGTGTAACATGTGAGTTGTTGGTTTGCTATTTTTGACTGACAATAAGCACAGACTGGCAGCGTGCAAAGGGCAGAGGGGGGGATAGTTGTCATTCGCAGAAACTCTTGGTAAGAGACCAAAGGATTTCAGAATATACATGACAAGGCCTTAGAGAACACTACCATTTGAACAAACACATTCAATGGCCTGCGTCAATGATGCATTTAAGTTAGCACTTTTCACAATACTACACAATACAAGTGAGTTGACCAAAACCCTCACACCTATAGATTCACACACTGGCATCGTGGACACAGAGACAAACATGGCTGTTAAACACTTAACCATCCCTCTGCAATGACAACTGCCACCAGCGCATTTCCAAGCTTTTGACTAGAAGAACTTCCGTCCAAATTGCCTTTTCGCAGCCATATTAGGGCACATAATACAGCCAGTTCGGATAACAAGGTTACAGTTCGAGGTCAGGGTCAGCCATAATAAAATAATTTTTACATTAGACAGGCTGTATCCTATCTACACATAACCAAATACATAACCAAATAAATGAAAAGACAGTTTAACAGATAATGCATGACGCCTTCTTAGCTGTAAGCCCCCCTTGTCTAATACACGTTTAAAATTACTGTTTACACGCAACCTTGGTTGAAATGTTCCATTTGTTAGTCTGGAGGAGTAGTATGGTTGCATACATGATGCGGGCAGCATCAACAACATTCATTGGTGTGGCTATAATACAAGAATCTGTATTACATTATAGCTCCTGCAAACCAGTGGTCCTGAAACAGGATTTAACATCAACAGCATTTACTAACAATAAAAACAAAGTCCCTCTATCTGATTCTTCATTCTCCAAACATAGATACATAAATGGGAGTAGAAAAAAAAATACAATAACAAAACGTAACATGACCACAAACACTGTCCACTGGGCCAAGTAGAACAGCTACCTGTTGTATGCCCTGTCCTTCTTGGCCCTCTCCAGGGCCTTGTCCATTGTCTTCTCATTCTCACCTCGGCATTTGGGACAGAACCACTTGCCCTTGGGCTTGTGATGCAGCCCCACACAGGAGAAGTGAAACCACTCGATGGGGCACTCGTCGTTGTCACACCCAATCATCTCCCCGTAGGACACCTGTTCACACAGGCAGTAGGTCGGCTCATCTGGGTCGATTGGCAGGTCAGGGGGTGACACCTCCCGCTCCGACTTGCCCTTTGACCTTTTCTTTTTCTTGGACGAGGAAGATGTTTTGGCCCTCTTTTCCCTGGATGCCCCCATGCCAGCCTCATCAACGTGATCCACGCCTCCGTAGCTCTCCCGACTCTCTCCATTCTTCTGCCGCCGTGAGCGTTTCCCGCCGGACTTGTCCCCTCCGCCGACGGAGCTGGGCGTTGCCTCTTCGCGCCTCTTGTCGTGGTGCCCCGTTTTTCCAGGTGTAGTTGTTGCCGCTGATGGCGACATCATGGAGGTTGCAGTTGTTGTCACAGCCGTTGCTGTAGGAACATGGGTTTCCGGGATCTCCTGGGAAGCACGGAGGAGCTCAGAATGCCAGTCCACCTGTCGGCTACGGTTCTCCACCAACTCCACCTGAAACAGTACAGGCTGAAGTTTTTCATATGCAATTTATGTAGGTTATGATAAATAGGGCAATACAAGTTGGTAAAACAAAGTGACCAATGTCAGGTGACCTGCTACCTTTATTATTGTGCTTTTCAAGCCACACATTTGGTAATGTTTACATAAAAGGTTAAACATTTTATTCCTTCATAAAAAAAATACAGCCGCGCTCAGAAACTTTTACGCACCATCTGCCCAGCAATCTGGATCTTCTCATCTCCCAGCTCTTGGCTGCGGATAAGAGCTCTCTGGATGGACAGCTGCAATCTACGCCGGTGGTTCGGGTCGGACTCGCGACGGTAGCGCTCGTAAGCGTCATCCAACTCCTGCAAGACATCTAACAAAAAGTGAATAATGTTAACTAACCTGGCTCATATAGTATTAAATAGATGGAGTTTTAGTTAAATAAAGGTACAGTACACACATACGTGAATTGTATGCATTTAGCAAACTGAAACCAATCATTGTTTAACCCACACAATTGCATTTTCGAGTACATCGCAAAGTGTGTGTAGCCTAGATCGATGCCAGCTGTACAAGGCAGACACTTGATAAGTAGTAAACTTCAGTAAAGCTAACAAGCTAGCAGTCATTAGCTGGCTACATTGATAACCGGTATGTAGCTAGCTAGCCAAACAGTTGGTGGTTAAAACGTCAAGAGTACCTTGATACTTTGCATCAATTTCCTTCATAAGAGACACGCTCCTCTGTAGGTCAAATGGCAGTGATTCGACCAAGTCCAAATATTCTTCCACATAATTTGTAACGACTTGGACCGGGTCGCCGTTAGCCGGATTTAGCATTATCTTCTGTCTACACAAACCTGTTCACAGCAACACAATATATCATGTTAGAAACGACATCCGAAACTCGTAATCCTAACAAAAATACATGTTAAACTTTTACAAAAATATATTTAGTCGTCTTTGATTTAACTTTTGTCCTACTCAGTAAAAATCGTAACTAGCTAGTTAGCTACCAAGCCAGCTGTACAGTACTGTAGCTCAATATTATCATGACATAGGGGTAACTAGCAAGTCTCAACCTTTACCCGATAGTTTTCACACTAATTAGTTTTGTTGATCTCCTTAATCGAAGCTTTAGATTCGCCGTTTAATTAAGTTTATGCAGTGTATTTGTGTAACGGCGCATTGATTGTATCCCGTCCAACGTGGAGAACTGTAAACTTGAGTAAAAGAAAAAAAATCGTGCGCATGCGTATCATATGACAACTCTACTTGACATGGGTCTTTACAGCGAACGTGAGTGAATAACACATTTTACTTTTGACCACTCACTACAAGGATGCAGATCATATAAAAATGGTCCATGTCTAACATGCGTGATGTTCCAACTTAATAGTTACGGTTGTAAAATGTTATGCACTGATATAGACATGGTGATAACCCGCCAGAAATGTATGATGCATATGCGCCCTCCGGTGGCAGTACGATAACATTTAAAATCAAGTGTAAACAAAGTTCCCTTACCCGTGACAGACCTGAGAAATGTTTGTCATTGATATCACCTTAAAGACTACATTTAATTAATATTGAATATTGACAAAAAAGACTTAACAAAAAGGTTACAACAATTCCATCCACATTTTAATTTGTCAAATGTCAAGGGTGGTTGACAAAAACAGGAAACAACTGTTGCACGAGGGTGTTACAATTCCAACAATATTTTAATATGTCCAAGGTAAAGGGTGATAGAAAAAACAGGAGATCGAATCTGTGACAGCTAGCAGTGTTTTCTTGTTGGTTGACAGTGAAGACAGGAGGGTCAATTTGGAATAGGATGAACAGTTTGGAAAGTGTAATTACATGCTCTAAATTACACGAGGTGGACTATTGCTCAATGCGACACAGTGTGTAGCCAACTGTTAAGTCTGTCACTTGCATAGTCGGATAATATCAATGTGTGTAATAATCTGACTTTACCCACGTGTGCCCCTTTAAATCATGTGCTCCATGTTAACATTTTGGAACAACAAGAGGTAATTTTAGAAATCTTTTAGAGACTCATTGAGACCCTGGAGAAGGAATATTGCAATGTAAAACAAAAACAAAAAACAACAACCACGAGGTTAACATTTTTTGGTTATTCTTTTTTTTATGAATCCAGTGTAATAGAGAAAACATAGCAACATATTGTCAGTGTCTTCAGCTTATTGAGCACCAATATACTAGAGGTGGTTTTATATGTTGGAGCTCATATTTCTTGCATTATTTACAGGACTGGATTCTACTTTTTTGGGCTCTTTAGTTGAACATTTTTCACGTTGGCCAAAGCTGAGAATCGTTCCAGCAACCTTTTTGTTTTGTCAGATGTTCTAACCGCAAGACCATCTGTGGTTGTGATCTTGTCGACATTGATGCAGCTTTGATATAACTTTGATAGATTTGCCAGTGTATCCAGTTCTGTACGAGTGGAACAGGAACTGTTTTGGGAATAAATGCGTGTGGAAATGGTATTTTGCACAGGTGCAGAAGCTTCACAGGAAGCTCGGGATCGCTTCCTACAGCGTGCTAAAAAAAAATAAAGAAAAGGCAGAATCAACAGCTTGTATTTAATCTGGATTCAAAAAGTCTGAGCTTGATTTGAAAGCCTTAGCTTTTCTGTCTGAGGCAAAGACTAGCTACAGCTACAATATCTGATAGGAACTGACAACATTGACTGTTATGCCCTTTGCCTAATGTCAGGTATTATGTAGAATCGATTCTCAGAATTTCTATGGAAGAAAGTGTCATGTTTGTTGTGTATGACTTATACATGTTTAGTACTTATGCATTTTTGTAGAGAATGCACAGTACATGTTAGTCAGTGTATCTTGGATTCTGCCCATGTAGACTGTTCTCAGCTCTCAAAAAGTTTTTTGAAAGCAGAGCTGATCTCCTGGATCATGTCTGAGGTGGTGGTGGCTCGCCCAAGTTTGTGGAAGGCTTGTCTGTTACACTGTCTGGTCAGAGAACAGGCTCCAAACGCTGCTACCACTGACGGGTTCACACTGAAGGCAGAGAGAGTGGGGAACATATCCCAGTTAAATTGTCAATGGATTGTAAAATTAGACTAAATAGGTAACAGCCTCTTCAAAGGAATATTATAGAACTACAGTATTTTCTTGGTGGTTATGTTAACGTGTAGGCACCAAATTATTGGATGGATGTGGTACCTTTTGGTCAAGTCTGCTGACGAGGTGTATGCCCAGTGGGCCAGCACTCCCAGGGCACCAGACAGGAGGTCTCCTTGACCCCCACAACGTCGCCCGCTGCCTTCCTGTCTGCACAAGATCACTGGACGCCAAGAAGACACAGCACACGTCAGAGCTTTACAGGAATATGTCTGCGAGTGTAGCACTTATCCTGAGTGTGACTGGGTGTGTGTGTGCACGTGAGACACGCGTGCTAACCCTTGTTGCCGTCTGTGATGAGGTCTTCGTCCCCCTTGAGCACTATGGTCAGGTTGCCCATGGCAACACTGAGCTCCATGGCACTTCTTTGATGGTCACTGCTGTCCAGAGGCTCATGGTGCTTACAACACAGGCCACAGGTCAGCGACAAACACACACACACACACACACACACACACACACACACACACACACACACACACACACACACACACACACACACACA
>JACXGI010007992.1:0-35118 GCA_016801175.1 Esox masquinongy
ATATATATATATATATATATATATATATATATATATATATATATATATATATATATATATATATCTCTTTCCAAATAAATGTATATTTCAGGACATGGCAAGAAGAAAATAAACAGTATGAGTGCTTGTAGCTCCTTGGAAAACTTTGTTTTGCCATTCCTTGTAAAAAGAAAGTTGTCTATTTACCTAAGAGGATCTGGCAATCTGTGTCTGCAAACAGCCTCTTGTCACCTTTTTGTTACAGAAAGCGATGGACTCACACTCTGATTTGTTCAAACACATTAGCACAGGTTCCAAAGCCTGGAGATGGGTGAAATTTAGTCACCTGCAAGTGTCCACATGTGTGCGACAGTAGCCGGCTTTTGATTGGTCCAATGTGTAAGACGTTTGAAGGGGGCGATCACATGTCTTCGTGAGGAAAATTTCCTGTGCTTTCACACCAGGCATGTGCTGAATTGTGAGGAAGCGGTACTTGCCAAACAGGCAGCATGACATCCTTTACAAACGCACACAAAAAAGCGTTAAAAAAAACACATTTCCTGTGAGTCACTAGAAAGAAAACCATTGGACTGTGTGTGTTTGGGAGGGGAGGCAAGTGAAACAATAACCTGACAGAGATGGACTGCCAAATTTACCTGTGCAGACACAGTCTCTGTTAATTATGTTACTTGCATCCGGGGGGGTGGGGCATACACTGTTACCATGGCAACATGCAGATCTCAGCCCCCCAGTGGTTGAAATATGGGTAAGATCAAGAGGCCCAATTATTAACTTGGTAACGTAGAATGCCCCCTCCCTTTTAAAACAAGCCTTTACAAGGTAATTCCACACATAAGAAAGGCATCCTGTAGAGTGCCACCAGAGAAACAGCAGCTGGGGGGAGTAGAGGAGAAATATGTTAAGCCAAGAGATACCTGGCAGCTGCAGAGAGGCCAGAGAGAACAAAGCATAGGGCTTATTCACACTATGAGAGGTTCATTGAGGTTAACAAGACTTTTCACAAGGTTTGCGTCTTCAATCCTTTTTTTGATAATGTCAATATGATCAAATCTAAATTGACACATGTTATAGTGAACTCCAAAAGTATTTGGGCAGTGACCTTTTTTTCAGGGCTCTTTATTCCATCACTATGGATTTAAAGGTGCACTCCGGTCACATCATCTATCCGAAATCACTTACTAGCTGAAAAGTCACACCTTGCAAACAAATTATTGGTTTAAAGGAAAAAAAGAGATCTGATTTCTAGCAGCACAAAACGTCCTGCGATTATGATTTGAATTGTGATTGGTTGTTAAGTCTTGGAAAAGGTGAAGTCACTTTTGTAAAACAATTTGGTGTTAGAGAAGCTTGGCAATTTCAGTTTATCCATATCAAATTGCACACCATTATAAAATTACAGCACATTTTTGTCCATAGTCTCCCCATGTTTGGAAGCCAAAATTATATGGACAAATGACTATCTTTTTAGGCAAGTGTGTTAGTTTGCATTGTTAGTGCATGCACAAGATGTTGATGTCTATTCTTGATTCTAAGCTTTGAATTTAGAATCTGATGCTAGTGCCTGACAACATGAGGACCAAAGTAGTGTCAATCAATGTCAGTTTGTTCATTCTGACGCAGATAAATCAGAAAAAAAGAAATCAGAGACATCACCAAAACATTAGCCGTGCCAAAATCAACGGTTTGGTTCATTAATAGTTAGCATAGCCACAGCAAATGAGCTAGTAGGCCAAGTAAGACCCCTAGCATTGGAAGACCCAAGAATGTTTATCATAATGAAGAAGCAAAAAAAAACAACTGTCAGACAGATCAGGAACACTCTCGAGGTAAGCATGGGTGGTTCAGCCACTACCACCCACAGAAAACTTTAGCCGCTAAACTACAGAGGCACAAAAACAGGATAGTCTAAAAAGTACCTAAAAAAGCCTGCAGTGTTCTGAAACAGGTACTTTTGGACAAATGAGAGAAATGTGGAGAAAAAAAGAAGTAACGTATTACCTCACCTGTGACACATGATGGAAGGGGTATGACGTTATTGACATGTATAGCTGCCAGTGGAATTAGCTCACTTGATGTAACTTCTGAGAGCATCAGCTGAATTCTGATTTGTAAAAGAAACATCTCGTCACCTCAGATACAACAAAATGCCTGGGAAGATACCCGGTGTCTGGTAATGTCTATGTGACAGTGACTTCATGCAGTCATTGCACGCAAAGGATATGCAATCAAACACTAAACACGACTGCTTAATTTTACATAATCTGAATCTTGTCCAAATATTTTTGGCACCCTAAAGTGGGTGGACCATGTATAAAAAAATGCTGTAATTTCAAAATTGTTCATATGAGATTAATAAAAATGTCTTTGAATAAAAGCGAACAGTCTTCACTTAACACCACAGCCATTAGATCATTTTAAATACAGTGTTGGAATACAGAACATAAAAAACACAAAACATTTGTCATTGTCCAAATAATTTTGGACAATGACAACTGTTCTTTTTGAGGAAATGTGCAACCCTTTTTGCAAATGACACCCCCAATGTTTTTGCCTCTTCATCTGTATTGGATTCAGAAGTCAAAGGATGCTTCTGGCCCAAACAGATAAAGACAGACATTCACTTTTAGGTAATTTACACTCAGGTAATTTAGCAGACATTCTTACTCAGATTGACTTAAATGTGTGTGAGTGCATCCATTTTAGATACTTTGTAATATTGATGCTAATGACTTATTATATTATATACAACTCTAGGTTCAGAATTACAAGGATGCTTCCAGATCCATTTTATATGATTTTAATGAAGGAAGTGGAGTGGCCCGCTTATTCTACTTCTTATGACCCAAATGGCTTGCTCAGTTTGTTTCATTTACCATAAAGCCCCAAAATAACAGCAACGTCTATTGAAAATTAATCTATAGATATTTATATAGACTAAATCCTTGAAATTCATCCTTATGATAAGCTATCCTGATCTGCAGAAATTTGAAATTAAAAAACCCATGTTAGATAGCTAGTTAACAACTGTAGCTTTTGCTGAAATGTATTTTACTTTATGTGTGCTGCACTGGTTGGACTGGCTAGCTCAGTTACTGTACGTTAGCTAGATTAGCTGATGTAGCATGTTAACAAATCTTGGACAAATCATGCCTGTTTCAGTGACTATCAAACTTCAGAAATACAGCTAATTGGTGCACAAAACAGCTTAGCTAGATGAAAAATGATAAAATATGACTTTTCCGTTAAGGCATGCATGCTGTTAAATGTGTTGATCATGGCAAACAATAGTTTATGTATCTAGTCCCCTGAGGAAACAAAAATTCTGATCTTGGCAAGATCTTGATGCTAAATGCACAAGTGGGCCTATTGTCAGCCGCTGTCGTCTGATACCTTCCCACTGCAAATCTGAATAAAAAAGTGTAATCATTACTTACATTTTATTTAAATGTAAATTGTTGTCCTGATCTCATTAATGTGATTAGGCCCATAAAGGGAAGAATACAATCAGTCTGATTGTGGTCAGCACTGTCTGGGACCCACTACACAGCTGAGAACAAACTAACTGATTAGCTAAAGGGCAATTCCACTGTACAGCTGTGTAGATAGAAAGACAGAAACAAATGATTTAGGAACAGTATATCATCCTCCTGAAAATGTCTACATTAACACATAGAGTCCTTATGGGATGCAAAGAGAGAGGGAGGAAGAACAGGCATCAGAAGAGAGAGAGAGAGAGCAAGAGAGAGGGGTGGGGGCAGTTTATCAGGATACACGAGTTATGTATGTACCATTCAGTTTCATTGGACTCTATTAAGCACAGCAGGCAACACAACACAGCATTGTGGATTGTGGGGCTGAGGACACAGTAACTGGGAAACAGCAACAGTTGCCGCTTTGCTGGACATGTGTTGTGTGTTGTGTGATGGCTGCTATGGTGTGCAATGTGTAGTGTATGTAGTTTAGTCTGAACACAGGGTGAAGTGACTCCAGATGCAAAAAACCAAGCCAACCTCTGACCTCGTACAGAGAAAGACTCGCCCCTCCTCACCCCCACCAATCACTTTGTTACCCCCTCAGAATGTCTCTTTTCATCTAATTTCAGTTTTCAGCCCTCGCTCGCTTTGATCCGTTCCCACTCTCCTGTTATTTTCATATCCTTCTCACCTCCTCCTCCCCCTCCTCCTCCTCCATTCAGTTGCTCGGTCTCTGTTATTACTTTCTGTTTGTTTAAAGGATTTTCTCCACTCGCTCTCTTCCTTGCTGCTCTTCTGTTTCGTCTCTCACCCACACCCGTCATTCAAGCCTATCCCTTTTCTCCCAAATCCACATTTCAAAGTAAAATAACATCACTGGCATGGCAAATAGGACATCTGCAGTGCCAAATCATTTCACACATTGGCATCTAGATCAAAACAGAGACAAAGAAAAAGAATACAATGCAAACATGATTGATATGTCCCTCTTGCCACCCTTTCCTTCCATCTCTTTCCCTCAGTATATCTCCTACCTAGGGTGCCCAGGTGTTGAGGAAGACAACCAGTAATTGCACAGTTGAGGGAGATGAGTAAGGAAGGGTTTGCTGTCCACCTACTGGTTACATGAACAAGCTGAATATTCCCCCATCCCACCGGTGACTTTTGCTCACTCTCTCTCAAAGCTCACAGATTTTTCATCGACTCCAACCTTGTGTTCAAGTGTTTTGATGTGGCAGCACATCACTCAGTATCACAGTACAAGATGGGTAAGAGGACAAAGGGTCTTGCCTCCATCAAACTAGAGAGCTTTGAGGATGTGTGCCCTGTGTCTATTCAATACATGTTTGTGTTAGCATTTTTCAAAGGGGTGGTTGTGTTTACTCCCTATAAGCAAACAGTGATTTTGCGCATGGTAAATGTATATTTCCCTCTTGAAGCCGCAGTTTGAATTGAAACCAAACCTGGTATGTGCAGACTTAATGACGCTGACCTCACCCCAAGCCCCCTTCACTGTACATCTATTTATGGTTTCCACTTATATTCAAGTACCACAGAGGGAACACTGTGCTACCTTAAAAATATGTTCTGGCTTAGGATGTCAGGCTAGGAATTTAAAGGATGTTGACCTGTGTCTTGGTGGCATCAACAGCCAATCATCACTGATAAATGGGACAAGGATCAATACAACCAGAAAGAAAGGAAGAAAGAAAAAAAGAGGGAGAGACAAAGATAGATAGAAAATGTGGGATTAAATATATATATAGATAGAGAGAGAGAGGGACAGAGAGAGGAGAGATAGAGAGAGGGAGGTGGAGACAGGAGCAGTTGTTGTTGAGTTGTGGTTAAGTGGTTTTCTCCGGTTGCTCAGTCTGATTATTGACCTGCCTGTGGTCTAGTACAGAGTCTCATGCCTGCTCCTCCCATGGGACTGATGTTTATATCCAACACAGCATCAGGCTCTGAGCTGACGGATGGGAGTACACAAGAACCCATTGGAATACAACATGCTAAATAACTACAATGCAAGTGTAAAATATGAACTCTGTACATAACAAACCGAGTAGTAGACATACATGTTTGGGAGGCACAATTCCAACATCATCAATCAGTATAGTGAGACTAAAAACGAAATGTGACAACATTCACGACACCCGGTTAATCAAGGGATATTCTGTAATTCACTACGTACACACTACAGCTTCAACATAGATTTAAAGATTTGCTGTTACTCTGTACAGGAGAGGTGAGGTTGTCTGTAGGATGCTGAAAGCAAGTTCTCCCTATAACTAAATAATATTTTGTCAGTAAGAATGTGCAAAAATAGGAGCACCGATTATGACAAAAGAAGGCCTTTCCTTATTTGAATACAAATTAGTCTGTTGAGACCAGAAAAGCCTTGGTAATAGAAATACAGTACCTTTGGCATCATGGGAAGCGGTTTGCCCGCCCTGTGCTGAACCCATGGTAAACACAATTGTCTTGTCTACAATGTGAAAAAAGAATAGAGAGCATCAGTTAGCATGACGGCATTAGAATAGTGGCGAAGCTCAGATTTCAACATTGAATGTCACAGAGGCTGAAACTCCATTAAAACAACATTTAAAGTAATTTTAAACCAGTACTCAATATTATCTCAGCATGCATAATGCAAAAATAGCACCACCTAATTATACGTTTGTGGCCCATTACCTATCATGTTATTTGAATATTGTCAGAATAATACAAGGTCATTACAACCGATACACCATTTTAATTAAATGGCACATTGGCCTGTCACTATAGGACTGGTTTCTAAGAACAGATTAAGCCTCGTCAAAGACAGACTTTTGCTTTATCAATGGAGAACCTGACCTTACTTTAAGTATACAACTTCATCTATGTGTAGGAAATTAGTCATAAGATTAGATCATTTGATTGGCATGTTTGGAGCCTTGCGTTATGATAAATTATTGGTAGTAACCTTCAAATCTTAGCTGCCTGTTCTTTCATGTTGCTTTCTAAACATTTTTCAGCTTACATGTAAACATGCAATCTTTCATTTATTTTATACAACACATTTTTCCATCTAATTATGTGAAAAAGGCCATGCTTCATCCCAGCAACGAAGTTGGGACAGTCAATGTCAAGATATGTGTCCTTCGTGGCATATCTGCTGACTTTTCACACTGCTGACTCAACCAATAAGTCAGGACTGAAATTCTGATGCACCTGAGGGAAGACATTCTCCAATTCTTTACCTTAATTGAGCTCCCAGGTGCCCAAGCCGTTACAATGTGTCACTACACTGCGGAAAAGGCAATGCAGCCACATTTAATTACTAACCCACCAGACCTGGACTGTAGGCATACTGGCCAGTTGGCCCCGGTCTCTGATGGACCTTGGTATAATCTGTGAGCAGGACGCGGTCTCTGCGACAAAGTTAACTGTGAGACAGGTTTCTTACCGCTGAGCCACTCTGGGCCCTGTAAGCTTCAAGTTTGCTGCACCCTATTTGACCTTGATGTGGATGCTCACTTCCTACTTGTGTCATTGTGGGAAATCACAATGACATAAACATAACTATGATTGATATGTGTTGTCATGAAGATCAATTGAAGGCTGATAGCAGGTGTATTGGCTTCAGCTCCCACATCAGCATACCTGTTCTTGCATGTATGCCGGTCACACCACCAGACAATTCACTGTTTTTAGGAGTCCTCGTGGTCTATACTTCTCAGTTCAGAGTTCAACCCTGACAAATTAAGATAGGATCAAGACAAATGTTGTTTGAAAATGAAGCAACAGGTATGTTTCAGAGGGCAGTTTGGTTGGCAGCACAAAGATTCTGATGGCAGAAGAATCCATGGGCCAAGGAGTAGATAATTAGTAAATCCCAATTGGACCCCTCCATAACTCCGCTTCACCATTTGCCCTAGTGTACCAAAGCTAAGGGAACAAAAAGGATCAAGAGTGTAAAGACTAACTGGACCCTCAAGTGGTCCCTTCGAACACGTGTCCAATGATGTAGCCTCCACAAGCAAAGTAGAACCCGATTAGGCACCATGTTATTTTTGAATGCAAGTACACACAAAAATGGATAGCTGTGCCTATTGATATGATGTGCATCTGATTTCGAGACTTGACACACAAAACAAAATACCTCTTAAATTAAATTTTCAATTGTTAATTTTGTTCATTTGATGTTTAACGATAGGAGGGATATTTGCATTTGAATTTCATGCTTGTGTTATTGACTAAAATTGGACTGTAAGTTATCCCATTCAAGTCACGAGGGTGTCCCCAGCGACATTGAGGAAGTTGTCTAAGTTTCGTCAACAAAGCCCGACCATGGAGGGTACTCCGGTCAAGTACGTTGTGGACAGGGGTTGTTTTGAGTTTCATGGAAAGTAAGTCTCAGCTGAGATTGTAATCAAAGTCAGGCAGGTAGTGATGGGTAGTTTGTGAAAAAACAGCTCTTTATCACCTTGAGACGATCTAGAAGAAAAATCCTAAAGAACCGGCATGTTGAGTTAACCTTTCTGGAAGGATCAAACCTTGAGAGAAGCTTTGATGATGGTGGGGCCATCCTTCTCTGTTTGGTTGGATAGAGTTCCAACTAGCTGCTATTTCATCATTGTTAATGTGGAAAAGATATAGCCCGTTCAGTGGCATAAAGAGAAACAATCATCTAGACAGTATAGGGGGCAGAGCCAGGGAGGGAAGAAGAGAACATACAGAGCAGTCCAGAGGTAGAGGCTTTGATAGGCTGGCCAGCCATGGGAGTGGCTCAGGAGAAACAGGAACAGGTTTGACCAATAGAGGAAGCTGGGGGGTATTGTTGGAAACAACCTGCTAGTGAGTGGCACAACTGCAGTAGCTCAGCTGTCTGGAGCCCATTGCCAGGAGTTTAGGTAGAGATTATTTTGTGGAGATCAGACATTTCTAATACTAATACTGGAATTGCATTAATGTCCATTGGTTATGTTACCCATATGTTGTCAATGGATGGTGTCTGTTAGAGTTAAAGAGATCCAGATCTTGAGGTTGTTTCTACTTGTTGGAGGGAGACCAGTGGAAGTTAGGTCTTCTTTAAAAGGAGACACCTTGGTGGAGTGGTGAGTAAAACATGTAACTATGTACAATGAAGAAGACTGTGAAAAATGAAGCTAGTAGAAAATACTGGAAATAGCTAGTAGTTAAAGTTAAAAAAAGCACTGTCAAGTCAAAATGTATCCACAAAAATAATATTAGTAATATTTCATGTTTGTGCTGAAATGAGCCCCACGTCATTAAAATAACTAGCTTAAAAACTTTGAATTTCATGGCTAACTGAGGTATTATTCGACTTATAAATTATGCACATATAAACATATTACTCATCTAAGACAAAATGAGAGATTACATTTTTTTCTCAGCAAAAGTCCTGCAATGCACCTTTAAGCAAGCAGCTTTGGGATAGTATCTCCTGAGATACCAAGCAATGCTCAGATTGAAATAGCAAAACATTTGCCAAAAGACATTCATAACGCGGCACATTTTTGTCTAACTGGAAACAAGACAATCCAAAATAAACTACTTAAGTTCACAGAGAGGGAGGCGTATTAAACTTGTTAACTTGTTGAAAGGTAGGGGTATTGAATTAGTTAAGAAGCAGAAGGGGATGAGTCTTAAACTAGTTCAGTATTTGAAAGGAAGAAGTATTGAACTAGTTAAGTAATTGAAGAGGAGGTGTACTGAACTAATTAAGTAGCAGAAAGGGAGGAGTTGTAGATTTTTTGATTGTTGAATGGGAGGAGTAATAAATGTTTTGAGTGTGATTTTTCCAGAACTTTAGTTAAGTAACACCTAACATCATTATAACAGGCCGAAGTATAGCTACTGCGACCAAAACTTCAGAGGTTTGTGTCAATCGGCATTGTCCTAACAGCCAATACATCCTCTATGGCTTTGGATTGACAGTGTATTGGTCTTTGTAAAGTAAACAAGTCATTAAGGGTAGTTTTGGCACATACAGTAATTATCCTTTGATGATCAGATTCTTAATGACCGCTGTGTGTGGATGAAACGATTAGTCACTCAGAAGAGAGGTGTATATTATAAATAGGTAAAAATGAGGTTTTAATGGTGCTCTGGGCTCAAGGGAGAGAAGACTTCAATTGTGCTCGGAGAAATCACACGTTTTTTCCCAGGTCTGATTCTATCCCTCCCTCCTTCATTTAATCTCCGTCTTTATATTGTCCTCCATCTCAGTGAACAAAAGAAAAATGGCTGTTCTGGCTAGCAGAGCCGTTGAGGGTCAAGCTATTATTGGGTGTGATATTTCCATCCATGGCGTAAATGTCTCATGTCAACCAATTTAACCGTGGCCATGGAAGGAGGCAGACAGCAACAGAGATGCCAAAAAGTAATATAAGAAAGTGGGGAGGAGGATGAGGATGACCAGATAAAAAACTAGAAAGGTAAAGTACATGAATAGAATGCAACATCAATGGTACTGTATAATGGTGTAATAATAGTACTAGTTCATTCATTACAGTAACACAATGTCTATGTGTGTGTCAGAAAAGAACACATTACAATCAACCAGGCAGAAAACCACCTAGAAAAGTACAGTACATTATTACTCCAGCAAATATTATAATAGACAATCAATGGGGTTTTTATAGGGAAGAAACCAATGAAAACTTAACCAGGGTCCTATTTTATTTAATAGTGAATCAATAGGTAATTGATAGCATTTAGACAGATTGATAGCACTTAAAAATAGTAGACAGAATTAGAGCTAATCAGGCGGACTGTGTCTGTTGTGGCTGAACGTGGATGCTCAGGGAGGAGCAGACGAGAGTGTGAACATAATATCTGGAATGAGACGGGATGCAGTAATAGAGAGGGAGAGAGCAGCAGAAGTGGCAGTGCTACGGTAGATGAGATGCTGCAAGACTCTCAGTGGTAATAGAGAAAGGGCTCTGGAGGGGGGAATGGGGGTTTGACTCAGTCTCGGAAAGCGCAGAGCAGCCATAAATTAGCTTGTGTACCGTTGAAGGGGTCCCCAGCTGGCTCCCAAACACGCCACGAATAATTACACTGTTTCCCCCTTTCCTTTCCCTCTGCTTCACAGAGAAGAGACAGCCCAATCACTATGCTGAAAATAAAACTCTGTGATCCCCTCGCCCTCGCTCACCTGAGTCACATAGTGAAAGAACAAATGGACAGATGCACGTATGCACACACACACAAGTGTGCGCGCGCACACCCTTTGTCTATCCAACATCTTTTCCTTTCCATTGAGCAGAGTAAAAAATAAAGGGATCATGATTAGATGAGGTTTTGATCTGATGAGGTTCGAGCTGTGACTTCCACAACAAATGAAAAAAAGTACAGAATAAGGCACTGCCAGTCTGTCTCAAAAACCTTCCATTGTAGCTCATTCCGAGTGTCATAATGATCTCTCATACATTTTATTTAACATTTTGGGAAACAGCATTAACTTAATGAAATCTATCTGTATATTTACACCCTTTTTCTTCCTTGCCCAACTTCGTCCTAACCAATTGCTACCCAGTTTCATTGTAACAATGCATCAAATGGATTTGGGAGAGAAGATTGGGGCCAGCATTCCTCATAGGGATATGTTCCAAGCCATTCTGATTTTTTTCACACTGCTCTTCCAACCAGGAAGTTGTGTGGGTCAACATGTGTGACCAGCTCAGTTGAGCTGCTTGAGGGAGTTGCGAGAGCATGATGCGACCAGGAAATCCAGTCCTGTGTAAGACTATTTGCATTGCCCATTGGACCTCCTAGCCAATCATAAGTTATAAGCAGGGTGAAGGCTTGAACCTAGACTGTGGTGGTCAGTTTGAGGTTACAAAAGACCAACTTAGACTGCTACGCCATCTGGGAGTGCCTGACAACGTTTTATAACAAATTTGGTTTGTGTGTTATATAAGCACCACAACATGATTCTGTCCTCTGTGGGAAGGACAGAGAGAGTTTGAAGGGGGTGACCCCGGGATGAGGGTGAAGGAGTGAGGAGAGAGCAGAGAGAGGAAAAGGGGGAAAGGGTTACAGGTAGAAAAGGCTGAAAGGAGACAGAGACAGGAAGAGTTAGGACAGGCTGCCCTCTCTTTTCTCATCACTTCCTCTGCTGCATTAATGTTATTTATGCCTTTTCTCCTTCTCCATTTTTTACGTTACCTCTGTCTCCTCATTATCCTCCCCAGCACAGCGGGATGACGGGGAAGGATACCCTAAAAACGCAGAGGAAACTGACCTTGCCCTCCTCCTCCTCCCTCTTTCTTCACAAAGCTGGGCTAAATTGCCTATTATTTCTCCATTCCTCCCCGTCCTGTCTCTGTGTTAATGATGGCAGGCAGAGACAGAGATGCTGATGGCCGTGTGGCTCTTTGTGTGAACGCTCATTAAGTCGGAGGATGCTTAAACACATTTAGAGTCTCTGTGTTTTAAGGATACACTGTCTCATTCCTGTCAAAAGCTGCCATCTGACGGAACCTGATGAGTCCTCTATTTTCTCAAGAGCAGCTAGGATTTATACACCTTGTCTGCTGTGGGGCTAACTCCTTCCACTATCCACAGGGAATATGCAAACAACAGCAGATAACTGCGTGAAGCTACAAGCCCACTTTTAAAATGAAGTACTTTGAAACACTAAACTGAGGCAACTGAGTTGCCACCAACTTAAAGCAGACAAAACCTAAACTTTGCTGGAGCATTAAAACACATCATCCTGAGATGTTATAAATCCTTCAATAATTTATTGTAACACCACTTAATTAGGAACTGGGAGTACAACCAGAAAAGGTTGAAAACACTATTTAGGTGCTTTGAGTTCTACAACCCCGTTTCCAAAAATTGTTGGGACGATGCATAAAATGTAAATAAAAACACAATGCAATGATATGCAAATCATTTATCCCTATATTTAATTTAAAAATACATGCCAATATTGAATTTGATGCCAGCAACACATTTCAAAAAAGTTGGGACAGGGGCATGTTTACCACTGTATTGCATCACCTCGCCTTTTAACAATACTCTGTAAGTGTTTGGGAACTGAGGAGACCAATTGCTGTAGTTTTGAAAGTGTAACGTATTTCCATTCTTTCAGCTTTCAGCAGCTCAACAGTTCGGAGTCTCCTTTGTCCTATTTTTTGTTTCATAATGCGCCAAATGTTTTTAATGGGTGACAGGTCTGGACTGCAGACAGGCCTGTTTAGCACCCAGATTCTTTTACTACGGAACCATGCTGTTGTAATACGTGCAGAATGTGGTTTGGCATTGTCTAACGGAAATAAGCAAGGCATTCCCTGAAAAAGATGTTGTCTAGATGGCAGCACATGTTGCTCCAAAACCCGTATCCACAAATCATGTTACTGACCTGTTACCAATTGACCTAATTCATTGTGTGATATTCCACAAGGTTGAGGTTTTAGCATTACACGACTTTTCCAGTGTTTTGTTGCCTCTGTCCCAACTTTTTGAAACATGTTACTGGCATCAAATTCAAAGTGGGAATATATTTTTCCAGAAACAATTAAATGTCTAAGTTTCAACATTTGATATGTCGTCTTTGTACGAATTTATATTCAATATAGGGTTTAAATTATTTGCACATCATTGCATTCTGTTTTTATTTACATTTTACGCAGTAACTTGGGGAAATGGGGTTATATTTAGTGCAGAATTAAATGACTTCTTATGTATGCAGAATTAAATGACTTCTTAATTATGTATCTAGTCATTTGTCCAATTCAACCTTATCATTAACACTGAGCCAAGTGTCATGATATTAATTAGCTATTTATTATTTTGTAAATGACATTTTTCATTCTTTGCTTATCCTTATAAATGTATAGGTACATAATTAGCAACATATTACATTGCATTCATTCTTAACCTTTTTTTGCTAAATGTATTTTACAAATTAATGAATGTGTTTATATATTTGTATTAATTATGCATGTTTTTGTTTATATGTACATCTCACTACACCAGAATTCAGGGGTTTAATTCCCGCTTGGGTAAATATTTTACATAAGCTCTTATCATCAATCAGTAATCCTGTAAACCATTTCCACTCAACCATTTGATCATACAGTATGAGACATGTTTTGTTGTTTTGATGCTGCCTTTTACAAGCCCATAACATTTTCCAAAACCTTCTTAAAAACATGTACCAACATTCAGTTTTAAAAAATGCTTTGTGTGTTTCAGAAAAACGTGTACTGTGTATCATAACATTAGGGTTTACATTCAGACTCCAGATCTCAGGTTCTGTACACTGTTGTCTCATGCTTCCTAAACAATGAACTGCTAACACCTTGTAGGCCCTGTTAAAGTTTGAGAAATGTGCCCAATGATCCCAAATAGTAAAACAGTCCTTCTGTTTCAATCCCAGACATCCCGGGTGTGTGTGTTTTTGTCACTGTTCGTCAGGAGACGGGGCCTTAACTGACCACTTCATGATGACCTCTGACCCCCAGAGAGTGGTGGCTTGGTGTGTCAGTCATCACTGTCAGGACTGCAGGATGAAGTTGACTCCAAAGGGGGACAAGGGAGGGACAGCTGGCTCACTGGGGTCGCTCACCCATTAACTCATCCAACTACACACCTATCCTTCCATCTAACCATGTCTACTGGACATGCTGTGTAAATGCCAGTCTAGCAGAAACAGTAAGTTATTAAACATTAGGAATATGATATTATAAGACAACGAATGTGGAAAGTATTTTGAAATCATAATCATCTGTGGCATAACAGTCAGGGTCTAGGTTAAGCTTAATGCTTTATTTAACCGCTGGAAAAAGTACAGTTTTGTTCAGATCACAAATCATTCTTAATTATTATTCTGCAGATTCAAAACAAAGGGAAAATATTGTAATGAGTTGCTACTTTTCTCTGTACCTTGCAAGGAGGTGAATGCTCATTTTTCAGCCATATATTTGCATAAATTCTTGTCTTTTTAAGTATGCACTGCCAAAAGTGATAAAGTGCACCCAGTACAAAGTATGGAGTGAGGAAGAGGAAGAAGGGGGAGTTGGGGGAGCATAAGGGTACAGAAATAAGTGGCAGAAGGAGAACAGCGAAATATATTGAAAAATGAGACCAGTTTACACACAGTTCATACACAGGTCTGTTGTGTTAATATTGTCCACATTTTGATTGTTGACACATTTGTTGACAGGTGTAGACAATCAAAAGAACCATTTTACACTGACTGTGTTTCGATCTTCCTGGACATCTTCAGAAGCAGTTTAATAAGCTTTTGTATGGATATCCACAAATTGTAAATGGGTAATGACTAAATTTTCCCACATTTCTGTTTACACCAACTTCTAAAATACATCCTCATCCTGATCTTGTCCTGATCTTGTCTGGAGGACATAGCCTTGAAGCCTGACTCAGTAAGTATCAATTTGAAATCAGCTATGTTGGATTTTTTAATTATTTTTTATTAAGTGATGACATAACAAATCAGTTGAACAGTTACCTTTGATCTACATACAGTATCACACCTAGCAAGCTTTACAATCCTCTTTATTAAGAAGGCAATCCCTCCCTAGCTAGCTATCTGAAGCTAATGATGGTAATGACAAAACTATTTACTAGCTAGACTAACTAGCTAGGTAACTACATTTTCGGACATAAAAACCTTGCTTAACTTGTTTTATTTAACATAATATTTTAGAAATGCCTCCCCAAAATCTGAAGCGAGTGTTATCACAAATCCGATTTAAATCAGCTGTTTACAGCAGCAACTGTCACAAGGGTGTATCTGCATTATGTTAACGTCGTAGGCGTCCCAGCAACAACAGAGGGCTGGTTTAAAACAAGAAACCAGGCAAGCCTAATTCAGCCGGCCCGCTATGTAATGTGTTGACACCATGAAGCATTGTGTTAAACTGCCTAACATTTCTTATGAAGTTTACCTCCACCACAAATAGCATCTATGAACTGTATGACTTTTGCCACTGACCGTTTTAAAAGCTTATTAGCCAGTAATATGTCGCTAGACACCATAAAGCATTGTTAAACTTACTAACGTTTCTTATTAAGTTTACCTCCACCACAAATAGCATCTATGAACTATATGGCTTTTGCCACTGGCCGAAGTAAACTTAATAAGAAACGTTAGTCAGTTTAACACAATGCTAAATGATGTCCACCTAAATATGCAAACTTGGCAACAAAATCTAATGTTGAGACGCAATTTTATGACGAGTTAGTCTGCCCCAATCGGTCCCAATACTGGCATACTAGCTTACCATGTACTAAACAGTACGTACTTTAACATCATCCGCGTATGTAGTTGTAGTACGTAGTATGCGATTTGAGATTCACATCTCTCATTCATGTCCAACGAGAACCAGCGAATCACGGCGTCAGCGGGCGGAGCTACTCATGGAAATCTCCCAGCCACAGAGCGACAGTCGAGAATTGAGAAATGTTCAATTTTATGCTAATTTCCAGCGAGCGGGCAGTGACGGAGTTCGGTGACTACCAATGGCAGGGCAGATTTTCTCTGCACCTTTCTACTCGCTAGCTAAGAACTCACTCGCTAACTAAAACATTGACAAGAGAGGAACTTATATTTGCGGAGTTCGATTTCCCCATTATTTATGATGCTCATCTGGCTTCATACAGAGATATAATTCCAAAACACTGATGCATGGAAGGTTTCAGAGATCGTTGGGATCACGGGTGAGTGATACATGCATAACGTAAAACTAAGTAAATTGCTATTTTAACATTGACAAATCATTGACTTGGCATCGTCGTAATAAGGCTAGTGAAGTCACGCAAATACTAAATACTTATTAATATTTACAGAGATGGATGTTTCCCCTATACTGGTTGTCGCTGGTATAGATTAGGAAGATACGCCCTGCCCGAGCGTTCAGTGTGCACGCTAGGTTCGGCTCACGGTGGATGTCCAGTGTTCCGGCGCGAATTCGCCTGCAAACGCGCTGCCTTGCCCTAGATGGCCGCTTATGGGCGTATCCGCTATGAGTGTTTGTTTTTCGGCGGGGGAGGGCTGTGCTGACATCCCTTAATTAACTTTTTTTTAAATTTAACATGAAACCGACCAAAATTATTTTTCTCACTCATGGGCAAAATAAAAACACACGTTATAATGAGGACTATGCTAGCAGGCAATGTATTTCTGTGGTGCTGCCATATAAAACAAACAACTCAGTGCTAAATAAACACAGCACATTTACAACACAGAGCCAACTTATATAACTGACCTGAGTCACTAACAATTTCCACCATCCTCCAATCCTTATTGTGCTTGTCCCCGCTATAATTTGCTTTTCCTCCAGTTGGTAGCAGAACGTTGCACATGGAGTGAAAATATTTGTGCCATTGCAGTACAACGATGGACCAACAAGGAAGACCGTCTCTTGTTTATGAAAGACTCTACTTCCATTGGATAAACGCCTGGCGTTAGCCGGATTCATTTGCATAATATTGACCGTGGCCCAACTTCTTGTTCCGGCGGAACAGCTCAAACGGCCGCGCTGCCTTCCCGAGATACTTTGCGTAACCGTCAACAACGCCTTGACGCTATTAATTGAAAATGAATTGTATCCGTCCGAGGCAGCGTACGCGCCGGAACAGTGGACATCCACCGTCAGCTCGCCAGAGATTGAGCGAGCGGACGGTGTGCACGTAGGGTAAGGCATAACGTATTTTGACTGTAACATGTTCTCTCCTGTGACGAGAGTTGAGCGCGGGACCTGTTATTTTTTAGTCCGCGTCTCTAACCACTAAACTATTTAACAAGAGTTAGTCGGTCATTCACTCACTCACTGTCAGTCAGTCAGTAAGAGACATTCGCTCTTCTAGGCCGGCTCCGCTTAAGCGGTCCGACAAAAACTCAAAATAATGTCAGCTAACAGTGGCTAACCAGCGTCGGCGTAATGTATTTAGCCCAATCCCTTTGTTTTAATGAAGTACCTACAGTTGCGTTTATGGCTTAGCTAAAGCATATTTATGTTGTTTGGCAGATAATTCACCTTCAAAATGTCAACAAACGTAAAAGGGTAAAAAGTGATTTCCAGTTGTAAGAGTTCTTATGTGTAATTTGAGAGATGGCCTGCTGATTCTGGCTTTAACGATCAATATAATTGTATTTTTATTTTATTGACTTATATTTTAGTTATTCCTGCAGGGGTTTTAAAATACCAATTAAAATGGCAAACAAGTCCATACTATGAACATTGTAAAACAGTTGTAAATATTAGGTGAGTGCAGAAATTAAGGCAATTGTGAGGGTTAATGTAGGCACAGTTGGTATCTTGAGAAGATCAGGAAAAAGATTGCCTGTTAGAACCAGGTATAAACCGAGCTAACAAGTTTCACTGGCCAATAAGGGGGCTACTAAATACTGACGAAAGGAAGTTTATCTACAATTTCACGGTGCTGGGCTTTGAGCACAAGTCCTACTAGAGGACGTTGGGCCCTCAAGCCACCCTCATGGAGTCTGTTTCTGACAGTTTGATCAGAAACATGCACACCAGTAGCCCGCTGGAGTTCATTTTGTAGGGCTCTGACAGTGCTTCTCCTGTTCCTCCTCGCACAAAGGAGCAGATACCGGTCCTGCTGCTGGGTTGATGCCCTTCTACGGCCCTGTCCAGCTTTCCTCGTGTAACGGCCTGTCTCCTGGCATCTCCTCCATGCTCTTGAGACTGTACTGGGAGACAAAGCAAACCTTCTTGCGACGGCATGTATTGATGTGCCATCCTGGAGGAGCTGGACTACCTGTGCAAACTTAATGGGATGCAAGTACAGCATCATGCTACCAGTAGTGACAAGGACACTAGCAAAATGCAAAACTAGAGAAGATTCAGTCAGGAAGGATAAGGAGAGAGCAGTTGTCTGTGGCCATCACCTACAAAACCATTCCCTTTTTGGGGGTTGTCTTGCTGTGGCCTCTCCAGTGCACCTGTTGTCACTTTCATTTGCACCAAAACAGGTGACACTGATTCACAATCACTTATGCTTCCTAACTGGACAGATTGATATCCCTGAAGTTTAATTGACTTGGTGTAATACTGTGATGATTACATGTCTCCTTAATTTTTTTAAACAGGTGCATTTTCATATAAATATATGTAGCTGTGGTACAAAAGGGATCCATTTTAGACTCTTGTTAATTATCCCTTTCATGGTTATGCCTTACTGAGTGGCTGTCAGTGATAGACATAACAAGAGAAAACCACTGATACAATCACATTTACAAACTGCACTCATGTATCTCTGAATACTTGGTGTATCTGACTGATTTCCTGAAAAAAACATTTTTGTTTTCTTTGGTGCTTTTCAGGCCTACAGACGACAAAGAATCTGACCCCGTAATACAATTCTTTTTGATTTCATGATATTCTACTCTGCAAATCTTTGAGTATTTTCCAGACACATGACTAGTATTGAGGCAGAACTCTAGTCAGGCCCTAGGTGAAACCACATCCTGATTCCATCACTTTTCCCCACAAGGGCTACAAACTATCCAATGCACAAAAGGATTGAACCCCTCTTTCCTAATGTGAGAACTGTATTGGGTCCCACGCCCATGCTCATCCCAGCACAAAGGCTCAGAATCCTTAACAGGCACCAGTTTAATTGGTTTAATGTTTCTTTTTGTGAGGCCACACTAAAACCCTCGTACCAAACCACACCTACCACCTACTACATTCAACGTGTTTGTCACATGGTGAGTAGCCGACCTTGTAAAAAGGGAGAAGGCGGAGGGAAGTGTGATGATAGCATATTGGGCATTAGAGTGAGGGGGATTTACGAGTAGGGAAGGCTGGTGAGATGCTGGTTGATGGATCAGTAAGTGCTGGAATAAGTGAGACACTCTCTTTATGCTGTGTTTTTACAGCACCAGCCAAACCCCAGCGTTTAAAGATGATGAGAGAACAGTTGCGGGTCCTTAACTTTTACTGCTGAGAGGATGACATGAGAGTAGGCCGGGCTACGCTGAGCCACAAAGCTGTCAGCAGCAACACTGCCTTGTGATCTATTCACCAGGGCCTCTGTGTACTCCTGCTTCTTCCAGCTTTTGCTGGGACTATGAACTCTACCCATTGGATATATTCTGCCTGAAGACTCTGGATACAGCCCACCTGTATTTATTGACATGTTGGTCATCTGAACATGAAAAAATATGAATGTGGTCCAAAAAGGTAATGTCTTAGAATTTTCAACCGGTAGAGCAAAAAGAGGATTGGCCACCCCTCAGATTCTGACTTATCTCTAGGTTTTTTCACAGGATATGACCCTACAAGTTTTTCCAAGCCACTGTGCAACAGTTTCTAATTTTTTTATTCTTGGGAATTTTTATAACCATGGATAATGGATTGAAAGTTTCATCATGTACAAAGAACTAAATAAAGAGGGATTGCTGAAAATAACGAGACTAGAGACGTGTGTATTGTAGAAAATTGAACAGGGTATTTTCGCTTAGACCAAGTAGTGTTAAACAAAGGAACAAAACAGGTGCTGTGTAAAAAAAAATAGAATAAAATCCTACGGTTTGGACTGTGAAAAAACAAACAAAGGCAGTAAGAATGAGGTAATGAAACAACAACTATTCTGAATAAACCTAAACCTGAAAAAGGGGTCAATAAGGCAGACTAGGGCTAGTAGCAACGAGGTTAGCAATACTCCAAGAACTTCTGAGTTCAGGGGGCAGGTTGTCTTCATATGGCGCCAAGAATGCTACCCCATATCAGCTCCCAAGTGAGCTTAAAGCCGTTAGATTCTCCACCTGAGAGTACTGAAATAGGGCAGAGACAATACAAAAGTTAATTGACAACAGGTGAAATGAACTATCACTGCACTACTCGCCCCTCAACGTTTTTGAAACATGTTGCTGGCAACAATTTCAAAATGGGCATGTATGTTTCCCAAAACCATTATCAGTTTCAACATTTGATATGTTGTCTTTGTACTATTTTCAGTTAAATATAGGAATAAATGATTTGCACATCATTGCAATCTGGTTTTATTTGTATTTTTTACGCAGTGCCCCTACTTTTTTGGAAACGGGTTGTAAATGTGTGATCATGGTCACATAACCAACTAATTACGAAAACACGGTCAATTCTGTTTTGGCGTTTTTTTTAAAACCATTTCTCAACCATTACAGACATGTTGAACAATTTCTAAATGACTACACTCCAGCTTTTCATAAACATCCAACAGCCCGGCCACAGCATGGGGACAACTTACTGTAACACCATGGTGTGGCCAGACAGGAGGCAGGGGTTCGGAAATACACAATCACTGAAGCTCCCCACCGTTCCCTCCTCTGTGGCTTCAGCCAGCTGTCCACCTCCTTCAGTGGAGATAGTTCCTAGTATCTATGTGACCCAGACATTTGAAAGAGCCATCGCAGTATGGGGCAATTTCAAATCAGATTCCCTTCATCAAACAGAGGAGAGGAGAGAGGCAGAAGGTCAGAAAAAGAGAGAGATGGCTAGGGCATGATGATTACTTGATCCAGAAAGAAAAATAACAAAAAGACAGGATGAACCTATCAGGGATCCAAGCAACACTGGGAAGAGAGAAAGCAATAGAGAGAGGGGGAGAGAAATGAAAGTTCGAAAATAAGAAAAAAATGAGAAGAAAATGAAGTAGAAGAAGATGAAGGAGAAGAAGCTATAGGTGGTGGGTGGTAGACTGTCAGGCAGTTCTGTGTGTGAGAGCATCCTGTCCATGTTGAATAGAAAGGTTTGGATAATAACATTAACAAAGATTATTGTAAGCTTACACACACACCCCCACAAAGTGTCTAGAAGACGAGAAGAGAGTGTGAGTCAGAGGCTGAGAGTGAGATGGGAGATAAATAAGAGAGAACAGAATGGTGTGATCACCTCAATGATTGTGTTCTTTAGTCTTCACTTTAACCTCCCTCTGGGACCTGCCACTACAGAACAGCACAAACCTCCCAGCGAGCTGCGCCGCACAGTGAAAAAATTCACACTGATGAATGTTGACGTGCTGACAAAAAAAGTCCCATTTGCTGGTTGCGACGTACGCAGGTCAAGAGCCGGCTTCGTTTCGGCACGGGACGCCCTGACAGCCAGGTGACAGAGATTAATAGCCCATGTATTGACTGAGTAACTTCCAGTTCCTCATTTCTGTCAGGACAAAACTTGGCCTGAATACGCCTCATCGTTATTAGACATATAATTGCGAAGACATTTAAAGCGTTTCCCCTCGAGGGACTGTGAAATCCAATAAACCTTTCATAAGAACACTGCCCGGCGTGGTATTCTAGCACTGCAGTTTTACTCAGACAGCCTGTACTCACAGCACAGCCACACTACCAGAGACTAGTACTGGGGTTGTCTGTGGAAATGAGTGATTTATGGAGCTGAGCACCACTCCAGATTAGTTGTTTTATTAAAAATATATCTAGCATATGATAGGCAGTTTAGAAAATGACAGGATCCCTGCCAACCCTCTGTGACACTGGTATGTACGTATGAACAGATTGTGGGTGTAAAAGTTTGTGCTTGGCCATGGACGTGTGAAATGACTAGATTTAGATGAGAATGTAAGTTGACAAAGAACGGTGTGCTGCTTGTTTCCATGAGAAAGAGAATCCACTGTTTTTTTATTTGGTCTAAACATGTACATTAATGTTGTGTGTGTGCGTGTGTGCGTGTGTGCGTGTGTGCGTGTGTGTGTGTGTGTGTGCGTGCGTGCGTGCGTGCGTGCGCATGGATCCTCGCTCTCCCATGAGTTCACAGTCCTAGACAGTAGCCACCAGGGTGCAGGGTGTTGGGAGGGGTGCTGAATATGCAGGGCTAATCTGGGCTGTAATTCGATTTCACCGAAATTAGGTTTGCTCTCTCTGGGGAGCGACAGCCAGGGGTCGGCCAGGGTCAGCAAACTGGACTGTGTGTGTGTGTATGTGTGTGTGTGGTAACTGACAAATTATATGTCAGGATTTTAGTTCTGGAGAATGATTCACCTCCCATATAGATGGAACAGAGAATCATTTGAATTAGCTTCTGGATGTTGCCATTGATATTTTCTTTAATTTGTACGACGATTTCCTTTTATTTGTACGCTAAGGAAGAAATGTCCTTTGAAAGGATTTGTACCATTCACTACCACAAACAGAGACTTATGAAGGACATTCTATGATTCTTTTCAGTGGCATATTTCTTTCTAAATGCAGTATGGGTGTGCTTTGTTCTGTCTCCTTCACCCTTTGTACCTCTGCAGAATATGACAATTTAAAGGGCACTTCCACCACTTTTTAACCTTATGTTTAATTATTTTCAGCAAAATACCACGGTCTGCATTGTCTTCAAGTGCTGCATTTTTACATTTTGTCCATTTAAAAAAATCTAATCAATCACATGTATTTTATCACCCAATGGTTATACAGATACCCAGCCTAAAACCCCATATACCAAACACTGCAAACGTTTAAGCACAGTGGCTGGGAAAAACTCTCTAGAAAGTCAGGAAACTAGGACCAAACCTAAAGAGGTACCAGACTCAGAGGGTGGCCAGTCGTATTCTAACTGTGCTGGTTTGGTATTCTAAGTACTTGTCCATTGGGGCCAGGGTGTTCATTGAGATGTTCAGTGACCACATGTAAAAATAGCAACATAACCAGGTGTATTGTGGAGTTTTCAGTCAAGCTAGGAGTTTTCAGGCAAGGTAGCCATGAATCATGTTCAAGGGTTTCCTTGCATGCATGCCCGCTTGAAGTCCCCCCTACTACATTTCAATAGGGCCATGCTGTTGTACATTTGCTTGTGTGTTTTGGATCATTGTCCCATTGTAAGATCCATGTTCGGTTTAGCTTCAGCTTTTTGACAGATGGCCTCACATTCTCCTCAAGAATTCTCTGGCACAATATGGAATTCATGGATGACTCAGTGATGTCAAATTGGCCAGGTCCTGAGGAAACAAACCAGTCCAAAACCATAGTGCCACCGCCTCTCCACTTTATGGTTGGTATGAGGTTGTTTTATTCTATGGCACTTGGCGTCTGGAATTGTGGACAAACAATCCATCTTTGACTCATCTGTCCAGAGCACATTGTTCCAGATGTTTTGGTCTTTATCCAGGTGTTGTCTGGTACATGTCAGTTGTTGAGAGCAGAAGCTGCTTCCTTTCTGACCTACCATGTAGGCCAAGTTGGTACAGTCTCTTTCTGACAGTTAACTCATGCACTTGGAAATTGATTGTGGCAAGAGAGGCCCGTAGATCCCTTGTTGTTAGCCTGGAGTTATTTGAGACTTCTATGAGCATCATTCGGTCAGCTCTTGGGCTTAATTTAGAGGGCCGACCTGTTCTATGTAGATTGCCAGTGGTCTGGAATTTTCTCTATTTGTAGATGATCTGTCGGACAGTTGAATGATGTACTCTGAATTGCTTAGAAACGGCTTTGTAACCTCTCCTAGACTCATAGGCTTAAAAATATATTTTGATCTTGGCATGGTGCGTTACCATGCACCTATATGCTTAAGGCCAAAACCAGACCACGTTTCTAATCTTTTATGGAAGCCTGAAACCTCCCATGTTACTCTATAATAATCTCTAATCAATTGCAACTATTTAGGTGCTCCTGATTCAAATTTTAGCTGTTATATATGATGGGATAAATAGTGGTGAACTTTCCCCACAGAATGAAAATGAATGCCGGTTTCTGTAAATTGCATAAATGGTTTCAAAGTTAAAAAAAGAAAAAAGTGTGATTTGTTAAATTGGGTTACCTTTATTGTGTATTTGGAATTTAGCTAAAATTTAGCTCAAATATCCATGTATCCAAATCTATATAAAAATACCCATAGACTGTATAACGTAAGATCAATGGAACAGTAGACAGGAGAAAATCCACCAGATAGAAAAGTATGACCTTAAACCCATGACACACTGACTATTGCAGCAAAGACACTGAGGACTGAAACGGTAACTGTCACCAAAGCAAGGTTGTGCTCAATTCCAAATTCTTTAATTTTCAGAATCCTGTCACAGACCTGCACGTAACTGAGTCAGTGATGACAAGGTGGAATATGTGCCTACAGGTTTTTTTTGGGGGGGTGCATTAATGTGTTGTTTAAGGTCAAGACAGTCAATCATACTCAGGAACATAACAGCAGCGACATACTGTAAATTGATCAATGTGGACAGTAGAATAATAATGTTCGTTGAGGGAGAGGAGAGTGATGTCAGCAGTTCAGAGATTTCAAGGATTTAGGATGGGTTAACGTTAGAGGGTAGATAATCCAGAAGTGTTCATGGAGTATGGGGGTTTTACAGGAAGACATTCAAAAGAGCACAATTGAGGCAAGTGGGATGGTTTCAACTCTTATGACGGCTAAGCAATCACATTGCTGCTAGCCTTTTCTATTTACCTGAAACCAGGTGGACAGGCCTCATATAGTTGTTTTAAACCTTTCAAAACCTTTGAGAAATACGTCTGTGTAGTGAATAATGTTCTCAGCCAATCATGAATCTTTGATCTGGGGTTCAGAGATGAGACTGAGAAAAGGACACAAGGCATTGAAGATCTGTGCTGATTTTCAACTCCAAACCATTAGCTTGCTGACTGGAGATGCAGTCAAAGATCTTAACCAATTTCACCATATTGGTAAAAAATAACTAGATACAGTATCTGTGTTCAATACTACAGAGAGCATTGCAGAAGTCCTTAAAGGAACAAAAACATGGATCAGCTTTTCTGAATCATTTTTTGATAAAAAGGTTACTGCCATGTTACAGAGATGGAAAAAAGATTCCCTTTAAATATTTTTCATATATTCATCAAAAGAATGATCAGGCTCCCGAGTATGATGAAGCTTTTCACAGTTTTGTTTGGGACAACTGTACAACCACTAGGATTCATTGTCAGATCTGACAGGAGGTTTCTTTGTTTCTTGGGACCTCGATCTAGCATCTCTGTTTTCTGAATTCAAAGGAAAATGTTTTGCACTATCCATCTTTTGTCTGAAACACATGCTTCTTCGTAGGCAATTGTGGGGCTTTGCCATGTTTCATCTAAATGTACAACTGTATTTCTGCATAGCAGTAAAATTTGCCCTTTTGGTGGAAGAGGGGTAGGTGGGCATCCAACGCAGATTGACAACATCATACACAATTTCTTTGATGCATTCTGACCAGCCTGTTTTTTCTCTGATGTGGGAGGGAACAACCTACAGTATGTTCCCTCCCACATCAGACTCCCAGCTATTCCTACTGTAGTCTTCATTTGCTTCTCTCCGAATGCTCCATTATCCCAGCCATGCCGTCCCACCCCAACCAACATTAAGAAAACATTTAAAAAATATCTCTAGCCATCCAACCATCCACAGTGTTCACAGTCAACCCAATCCACCTGAACTCCAAACCTTTCAGTGTCAACAGATAAGGCCATCTTTCCCAGGATTTTATATTGTTCTTTCTAATTGCCTGATTATGGTCCTGCAGGTCTCCTAACAGTACAGTCTGCTGGTGTAATCGCAGTCTGATTTTATGATTTGATAGAGATTGCTGGACATTACCGAAAGAGAAGATCCATTTATTCTGTTTCTGTTTGGTTTTGATGGTTCAATTCCCAAAATGCTGAACATTGTTTTTGTATATTTTAGAATATTGCAAAGAGTGTAGAATTGAAATGCATGGATAGATGTCGGTTTAATTGTTTCTTCTCTTACTTATGAAATTGTGGTAGTGGGGCCTCTTTGCCAAGGAAAGGGCTCTTCATCAAGGATTTGCACCCTCCTGTCCGAGTCTGTAAAGAGTCAATCCATCAATATCAGGGTGTCAGCATTCATAGTTTTGTCTGTCCCCTACGCGTAGTATCTGTCACATCTTGTTTATGTCGACATATCAGACTCGATGGTTGACAGAGACTGGATAGGAGCTGTTCTTTGGTGTGGGCAGACATCTCGGTCTCAGGGCATGTCTTTCCTACTAGCATTTCTTTGCTGACAACAATGTGTTGGTGTCAAATAACTAAGTTAAAATTTGACCAGTTTTAATCAAGTGGTTTGGTTGAGGTGCTATGCATAGATGGCAGAAGCAGGGCAGTTCCTGTTTTATGTAAATATTAATGTGTTCAGGTTTAATAGCAGTGTAACAGAAATCTGAACACTGCCTGTGTAGATCCTCTCAACTTGTCTAATAGTAATAATAGTAATCTCTTCAGATTTTTTTTTCCTGCAGTAAAATGATATACTATATGTACATTTTGACTCAATAATGGAGAAATATTATGTCTATCTTTTGTTAAGAGAATGCAATGCACAATTGTAAAGGTGCTCTCTCTACATAATAAAAGCTGATATCACAATATTTCAACCACAAGAAGTATTGTGTTATCATCTAGCCAACACATTAAAGGCTTTTTAACTTTCAGTCCACATGAATGCCTGGAACTGAATTTTTTATGCTACCCAGTATACATTTTTCCTTGCTTTGTCTATGATCTCCACTCCAAGTGCACCTGTGGTAGTTTCATATTTCTGGAATACTTGTCGTGCTCTTGCTACACTTTCGTTCATATACATCCACCCAAATTGAATTCTTATTAGAAACATGTTACATATGAAATCCAATTTGTTCTTATATAAAAGTGTTCATTTATTTTCACCCCCCAATCCCTCCCCTAAACATGGTTGCTCGTGGAAAGATACCATTTTACATATGTCAATTAGACTGAAGTATTCATTCTATTAACTTTTGATATTTTTATGCAATATTCTGGTGAGCAAGGTTTTATTGCCCCCAGTGCTGCACTCCTTGTTTTATACTGCAACAGTCTCGTTGGTGGGGGAAATCAATACAAGGAGTAAAAATAAGCTGCTTTAAGCAAGCCACCCCTTCCAGATGTTTTGCTTTCGCTTGCATTATAGCGTGTCACATGGTTAAGGATAGTCTTATTATCTCATCTCCATATTAGAGTTCCTGTGCCGACATTGGTCTAGATTGGGTCTGAGGCACACTGTGACCCTGATTTGGAAGCAGTGGACAAAGAGAAACTACAGATCTACTCTTTTTTACAGCTACAGGGGAGGGAGTCAGATCACGCTCTGTTGGCAAGCTGAAGTTTCCTAGGGGTCGTAAGTAAATAACCAGATCCATTTGAATTGATTCTGTGAAGTCGCCGTTCTTGTGCAGTATGTGTGCAGAGAGAAAGGGAGGAGAAAAATAATAATCCACAACACCCAATTCCATGAGAACCCGATCTTGTATACAACAGAATGAAAAAGCAGTGGGATATAAGGCAGGTTCTCAAAGCAGAATGTAAACAATTTTGTTCCAGATAATGCAGAGTAGATGCAAGTATGCAATATCTACACTTCAGTAATTCATCTTCTTGGATACTCCACAGAAAAGTGGAAATGGAGGGTGAAACATCTTGCCTGTGATATGAACCTGTTAATTAGAAGAGGGCTAAATCAGAGGTCTTAGCTCTCTGCTGTCGGGAGTATGACAGATCTCAGTCATACTGATGCTCAGTGGTACCTGGGATAGCACTGCCTCCAGGTCCCTGAGACGTACAAATACTCTGAGTTAGTGGGAATTCATTTATACCCCCACAAGGGTGTTGCAGATATTCCTGGCCTTGTGTCACTAATTTGTTGTTTTTGTGCAGGAACTGTAATGATTCAATGGGTGAAATAGCCATCCTATGCATATACCTTGTAACATCTAAGGATGGTTAAGATGGTGGTTCTTGAGGCATTTTCAAAGGCAGCTGTATTGCATTGGCCCACTGGGTTTTAATTGAAGTTGGAGAATAGGCTGGGACAAAAACTGCACAATACATCACAGGGTCAGGAGCGTTTTATGTCTTAGGTCACTGGCAAAAAAAAGAAATGAATAGAATTGAAATAAGAGGCCCTGTCGGTTTAAAATTGAGAAAATCGTGTCAAAACAGAAGTGCTGACATATCAGTCTCAGAACAGAAATAATGCAAAAAGAACAGAAAGAATACAGACACTTTCTTAGAATGTTAAGGGTTCTATGTACGGTCTAGGTAGACCTCTTACAAAGATCCTTTCTTTTCCAAAAAAGTTTCTTCAGATCAAATTGGTTCTTGGTCGAACCCTGTCCCTTTGTTACCTTTAGTTGACTGAGAACAAATTCTCATTTACAGCAACAACCTGGGAGCAATAACTGCCTTGGTATGGCTGTCTTGCTATGGGACAGAATTACTACAACGTTTTGTCACCTTACCAGGTTGGGGATTCGATTTAGCAACCTTTTGGTTGCCAGATGCTTTAACATCTAGGCCAAAAGCCGCTCCTAGGGGGCCCTTTTCTCTCCTAAGAGTTCAGTTTAAAAAGGCATTTTCCGATACACGTACTGACTTTACAGCATACACCTAGCTACTGACCCAAATATTCCTGTGTTCTGTCCTAAACTAAGAGAGGAGGGAAAGGAGAGGACCAGGAGGGTACAACACCACCTCTGAACAGATGACTTCTCCCTACAATCTAATTATCCTGCCTGCACTGCTGCACAGACATCCATAACCTCCCAAATCTGCCTCTAATTAACTGTAATAAACGACAGCAGCCCTGGCCAAGAAGGCCAGCCACCCTGCTACACTGCAGATGGGGAACAGGGGAAGACCAAGGGTTTCCAACTGGGAGGGAGAGTTGAATACAGAGGGGAGGAAGAGGAATGAAAGGACTTCAAGGAATGGAGTTGTAGTGCTCAGAGTAAGTAATACTTATTGACAGTCAGTCCAGCTAGATCCATTGACAAGGAAGGCTTGGTGTAAAACAGACTCCGCTGCTGATCATGCAGCAGCAGCCAGTGGCATTGATCAGTCCTGTTCTGTCCAGTCTGATGGCTCTATTAAAACACCCAGCTCTGGGCTCCACAGTCAAGGGGCTCTGCCGTCAGGCCAGCTAATTAAACCAGCACCACTTGCCGGAGGAGTTAAAGGACTTTAATAATGAATGAGGAACAGAGCAGGACGTAAGGTCTAGATCAATTGGCTAACGGAGAGGAGAAGCTTCACGGCCCAGTTAGGAGGTTAGATTTCCCTAATGATCTTCACTAGCCACTACAAATCACCAGCAACTCCAGGTACACATCACTAGCACATCACCAGTTATACACATCCCCAACAGTTATACACATCCCCAACAGTTATACACATCCCCACCAGTTTTCATCCCAACAGATTTCGTTTTTCATTTTGACACTATGGACTTTTTTTGTCCACAGTGCAAAAACTCTTAATTAAATGCATTTTGATTTCATGTTGTATACTGTGGCGTGACATGAAATGCACCCACACACTACAAATTAGCATTGCGCCAACGCCCCCACAAGAGAAAGCTTGTAGGTTCCAGAATCTTCTAGGGGCAGCAAGCAGAGCCAGCCCCACCCCTGCACACGCGGTTCCTGTTGGGTCAGGGGAGTTAAGAGTTCACAAGGAGCAGCTCAGGGTCCAAGACCAGAAAAGGAGATGTCAATGCCGCTGCCAGGAGATGGGGGTGCAAAAACTGCTGAAACCACGACCGCCAGCACCCATTCCTCCGAAACCATCACCGAGAGGCTGCCCCAGAGACGATGACGCCTCCCCGTACAAGGGGTTTGTATTTTGTATTTCATTTTTTTCTCACCTCCTTCCCTCACCCTTCCTTCTCCTTTAATAAAACACCCTACAGGTCCCTAAACACTGCTTAAAATTGTTGTATATGTTAACTCTAAACTAACCATAATTTGCTAGAACATGTATGGCTTAGAACTCTGACCGCCAGTCAAACACATCATCAGTTGTACGTTCACACACATCACCAGGTTTACACCAGTTAGAGATATAGATGGGACTATTTCAGGCCTCTACCACCTAGTGGGCTCACATTCACACAAGGAAGGACAGAGGAACACTGTGCTGCCTGGGCTCCACAGTCTTTGCCCTCATTAGAAAGCCCACCCACCTGTGACTCTACCGAAAGGATTTCACACACTAAACCAGTCAGTCATCTCCACACCATCAATCACCCCCCACCTGAACTGTACTCTTTCACAGAGTCCAGAGCCAAGGGAGAATAAATTCTGATGCCATGACTATCACAATGGGACCATCTGACTGATGAATGTTATGGTAAACACTGGGAATGGGTTTAGTCAGTCTCCCCCTTACTATGTAAAGCACTTTGAGTACCAGTGTTGGTAGACAAGTACTATATAAATGTAAGTAATCATTATTATTATTACTACTATGATAAAGACAATTAGCCTACTTTTATAGCCTACTTATCTGAATAAGGAGAATAAAAACTATCCAAAATGTATTTTTTAATACAGTTGGCAAAGCTCATTTAAAAGCAGATTAATTCTGCAATTGAAGTTGGCCTTCACTTCAGCAGTAATTAATTCCTAAACTTTTTCAATGGAAAGATTCGGTTATACTGAGAATATACAAAATTAACGGTCAGTGTATTGTTTCTTTGTTGGTTCATTCATTAATATTAGGAACTGGAGTGACACTATTTCTTTCCCCTGTATCCTTCAATAAAGCCGTGTTTCCACCACAGGAACTATGCCCAGGAACTAGGAACCTATCCAGGAACTCACTGTGTTTCCACCGCAGGAACCAGGGTCTACAACCAGGAACCAGGAAGTACATTTTACCCCCAAAACAGTCCCTGCTCGGGAGGTAGGACTTTCCCAGAGTACCAGAACTATTGGGGTGGGGCTTGCAGTGCTGCACATTTCTGATTGGTTGAGTAGTAGTAGAGTATACTCGCATGGTTTTCAACTACCAGTTTTAAATGTCTGCAGCCATCCTCAGCGTAAGCTGCTGCCACTGTGCTTTGTGTTGTCCTCCATCTCAAGGCTTCAGCGCCTGACAACAGTGTTGCCTTTGTTCCCACTCCTCTCTCTCCATTCCCCCAGCTCATCCAGTGGCAACAAACCTTTCACTTCATGTCTAACTCCATAGAAAACTGAAATTAAATGAAAAACTAGGTTGGGGTCAATTCTAATTAAATTGGAAATTCTAGTTCAGTTAGTGAATTCACTTTGGAGAGTGTATGTTCAACTAAATTTAAATTTCCAAATTATTCAAAATTTGTAAATAAATGTAATTTGAATTCCATATTTCATAAATACCCAGTTAATTGTGTTCATGTATTGGATAAAATATATAACTGGTTTTACTTCAATAAGTAAACAAACTAGTCCTGAGCGATTAGCAGAAACGGGTATTCTTTTTTGGTTTTCATCTCATTGACAGACATATGTTTGTAATTATTTGAATTACATTTAGTTTTCCCATAAGAAAGCACAACCTGTGTGATGTACATACATAACTGAGTCTTGAAACCATTATTACTTTGGCTAGGTCATGATTGCACATGGTAACTGGTTTCAATCGGCTTACCTGGTTAAACAAAAGTGAAATTAAGACATTTCAAAAGGTACACAGTGAAATTGGCAGTCATCACCACTGGTCTATAAATGAATGCCAAAAATAAACACATGGTACAGAAGTTGCTGTAATTATTTGCTTGTCGGGGTATATTCTGATATTGTGTGATTTGGAAGATCCAGCTGTAATTTGCTGTTTACTTGTTGCTGACTGGCAAGTCGGAAACTCTCGTCTGGCCTTTTTTATAAATAGCCATACTGTGTCTTACATGTACCATTTTTATGTAAATACTATGTTTGCTTTGGTAGTAGTAAACACCCTTAACTAATCCAGTGTGTGTCCAAAGTGTTCACAGGTGCTGGACGAAATTCAGATATAACATTTTCCTGTTTACAGTTACATTTACATAAAGTAAATTTACATAAAGTAAATGTAACTATGGTTCGTTTTCAAATCAATCCTAGTGGTCTCCATAGATTCCTTTGGGTTAATAACCAAATGAATAGGCAAAAATGAATAGGCACACTAGGGGAAAAAATGTTGACTGGGAAAATTCCATCTTTCTGACCTTAAGATGCATGATGTCATGATTTGACTTTGTGCTTTCTCAATTTCTTTGTTGTTTTAACACTAGAACCGCCAGGCCTCTTTGACCCCCAGTAACCGCCAGAGCCGAACGCCGTTTGGCATCATTAGCATACAAATCGTCCCCATTAGCATGGACATTCTCCTCCGCAGCATCACCATCCAGCCAGAGCATCAGTTCATCTACTGGGTCGTTATCAAACTACATAGAATAGTCTAATAAATAATGAATTACAGAATTTGTTTGTTTTAAATGGTTAATGAATTTGAAAAATACAAGAATGTGTTTGTATTGAAGGTCTCATCATACTAAAAAAAACGACAAAAAAAAGAATACATAGAAAAAGACGAGGCCCGAAATGAATAGGCTGTGAACAGTGCGTCTTTGCATGGCTATCGCGTTGATTTCAACGCCAGTGCATAGCTCTAGTCTCCTAGATTACTGGCATATAAGATCTTTCTATATGTGACATGAATAAGTTATCGAAAAACCGAGAGGAGCTATTAGAAAAAGACGAGGTCTGAAATTAATATGCTGTGAAGAGCACGTCTTTGCACGTCTCTCCCGGGGGTTGTAGGGGGGCTATGAAGTTGATTTCAACGCTGTAAATCAAAAAACCAAGGAGTTATTAGAAAAAGACGAGATATCATTGGAATTTCGTTTTGTGAATAATTATTTAGCCTAATACATTTGTAGAATTTTAATCTTCAGTAAAATAAGCAGAGAAAATTCAAAGAGAGACGATAGGATGTGTGCGCGATTTAGTTTCTCTTTCCCTCCTAAAATAATGTAGATTTACATTTTCGATTTACATTTGATGAATTAGCCTACACAATAAGCTAAATCTCCTATTGAAAAACGGTAACCCATGTGATAAGTAGCCTATATCATATGTATTATGTTTAAATAATAGCCTAATTAAGTTTTCACTCATCTGGGAGTATTAACACATTCATCCATTGACGTCATGCATTCAGTGAGGGGTGATTAGCGCCTGGGTACCATTTGGGTACCAACGCTAAGTGGCGTGGGCTGTTGGCGGATTAAGTTGGAAAACAGGGTAAAAAAAAGCAGGTAAATAGTCTCTAAATAGTTTTCTGTTCGTCAGTTTAGAATTCCGACAACAGAACAATGTAATATACGCCTATTTATGAAAAGTCATGGAAGGAGGAGGGTGTAGCTTTCAAAATGGCAGTTTTTTTTAAATTACTAACTCAAACGCCAATTGGCGTATTCATTTCGTGGTTCTACTGTTAAAAGAAGCCACGGCGTAGGTTTGTTTGCGCTAGACTAGTTTCTACCTTAGGATAAAGACACTTAACGTCATTCTACAATATTTTGTGATGGTCAATTCTCCATACAGTAGATAATCTTTCATGTCCCTGTTACGCATGCAGGTACCCTGTATGTGTATTTGTGTTTTTCCCCTCCTTCTGCCCTAAACACAGGTGTCCCTTATGTTCCTGATTGTTGTCATTGGCGTGTCCCACCTGGAAGTCATCAGTTCATCTTCAGTGGACACTCCTCCTGATTGCACCACCTGTTCCTTTTATCCATTACCCAATCACATCATACATCCCCTGGTTTAAAAACCCAGTCAGTTGTTTCTTCCCTCACTCATGATGTTATATAGACACAAACTCTTGGTACATACCTTTTTGATAGACAGGCACTTTGGTTATTCATAAACCACATAGTCTTAGTGCATACATCTCACTTTGTTCTGTTTCATGTGAGTATGTATTGTGGTGTTTTGTTTTCTGTTGTCTAGTCACTTATTTGCTGTATAGTCCCTGTTTAACCTGTGCGTTTTGTTTGTACCTGGAAAGTTGCCCTTGGGCATACACAACCCAACACTAGGTAGAACTGAGCGGACAACCCACTGTATTTCTATGTATAGTAGTTAGCTAAGCGGTTCTTGAGGCAGGCAAATTCAGTTTAGGGATTTTTGACTTTATTATTTCATTCCTTGGGTCCAGCTCAGCCCCTTTCCCCAAACCATTTACTGTGTGTTTATAATAAACGTTTTGTGTTTGACAGTAGCTTTGATTGTTTGTGTCTTTTGTTTTCACTGTTCCTTTACACTAGGCATGATATTTACATTACAGGTCTCTTTACCATCCACCCTAGACTTCTAGAGCCACAGAGTTTGTAACAGTCCCTATAAATTTGCATATATCAAGGATACAAAATCTGATCTGAACAAAATATTATTTAAGGTTTTTTTATGTTGTATTTAGCTTTTACATTTTAGTTGAAAGGGCCTCTTGGGAGCCGTGCCGGACTGGTGGCTCACTGGATCGGAGCTGGACTGGTGGCCCACTGGAAAGGAGCCGGACTGGTGGCCCACTGGATAGGAGCCGGACTGGTGGCCCACTGGATAGTAGCCGGACTGGTGGCCCACTGGATAGGAGCCGGACTGGTGGCCCACTGGAAAGGAGCCGGACTGGTGGCCCACTGGAAAGGAGCCGGACTGGTGGCCCACTGGAAAGGAGCCGGACTGGTGGCCCACTGGAAAGGAGCCGGACTGGTGGCCCACAGGAAAGGAGCTGGACTGGTGGCATGCTAGATAGGAGCAGGACTGGTGGCGTAATAGATAGGAGTGGACTGGTGGCCCACTGGATTGGAGCCGGACTGGTGGCCCACTGGATAGGAGCCGGACTGGTGGCCCACTGGATAGGAGC